>PVKS010017745.1:0-41403 GCA_004027875.1 Aplodontia rufa
CCGTGAGCAAGGGCAAGGCTTGGCATGGACACTCAGGTTTGATTATATCTCTGCCACTGGCTCTGTGCTTCCTTCTCTGTGAAATGGGGAGATAGAGATGCTCTTGGCTGTGACAAGGGACTTTCTGACAGTGCACTGGGAAGCTGTCATACATTCTGCCTATGAAGGGTATCATATAGATTTTTTTTTTTTATCAGGTGGAGCATCCACTTTATAGATTGGAACCAAAGGCCCAGAGAGGGAAAGCAACCTGTCCACATCACACAGCCCAGATTGTTAGAGGTCACCCCCCAATTCTGACCAGTTCTTGAACCACCACAAAGTACCAAGAGTCAGAGGTCAGAACACCGTCCTGGCAGTAATGACAGGAATGGGCACTACGCCATGGCCACTTTGTGCCAGGCTCTGGGCTAAGCCCCCGTACTGCATTAGTTCAAAACCAAGTGAATAGAAACATGTGGTCTGACAGCTCTGGAGCCTGCAGGTCCGACGTGGAGGACCTCTCCCCTCACTTCTGGTGGGCTACTGGCAAGCTTTGGTTTCTTTATCTGTGGAAGCACCCCTTCATCCACCCTCATCCTCTTGTGGGTTCCCATGGCTGTGTCCACGTTTCCCTTTCCAGAAGGACACCTGTCCTATTGGATCGAGGCCCTACTCCACTCTGGTCTGACTCTGTCCTAACTCAGCTCATTACATCTGCAATGACCCTATTTCCAAATAAGGGCACATTCAGAGGCAGTGGGGTTTAGGACTTCAGTCTACGAATTGTGGGAAGGGACACAATTCAACCCCTTACACCTCCACATGCATTAAGACACCTTACAGTAGCTCCGCCAGGTGGATTGGAACTCATGTTTTCGTAGATCAACCGAGATTCAGAAAGGAGGAGAGCACTCACCCAAAGTCACAGACCCCACAGGCATGGGGTGTCGTGGAGATTTGAATATCAAATTCAATATTTGCAAACCCCGCTCACCGGACTGTCTCCTCATGGGCACTGTTGGTACTCTTCCTAATAACCTAGCCAGATGGGTTTGGTTTTTATTTCCACTTTTCCGAAGAGGAAATGGAAACCCTAAGAGGGTCTGGGGCAAAGCTGAGAGTTTCACAGCTGACCAGAGGCAGAGCCAGGATGTGAGTCCAGGCATCTGCCTCCCGAGTTCCTGCTCTTAACCATGAGCCCCGCCAGCTTCTGGGGGATCCCGAGTTTCCTGCACAGCAGACCCTACTCAAGAGCGGCTGGCTGACGATGGTTTGACTTAGTCTTTTCCATCTTCACCACGGTGCAAAAGTGATACCCGTCCAGAAGACACAGGGTTTCAAATTTTGAATGTTGGTCATTTTCCCAGGCTAGAGATATGCAAGGCAGCAGCTGCTAGCCAGAGCTCCCAGGCAGCCCCCATCACCACGACCCCGGACGGTGCTGCTGAGCTAATGTTCCACACGCTAGGAGTACTGAGTGCATTTCCAACCCACATTTTCAGCTTACAACGGCTTTATCAGGATGTAAGTCAAAAAGCACCTGTGTTATATTGCATTAGGTATCGTATTGTGTCGTACCATATTGTAGCATGTGCCATACCTTGTCCTGTCGTTATCACACTGCACTGTCCCATGTCACAGCATAAGGCCATACCATGCCATGTCTTCTACCAAATCCTGCATGACCACAGAGAACAAGGACAGGATTCAAAGCCGCTCTGTCCATCCAGCCCACACCGGCAGCCCTCCCTGGGCAGAATTGACAGGAAGTTCCTTTTCACTCTGGGCATCGAGGAAGCCAACACTTGGTGGTCCCACTTGGAGGTCAAGCAGCCTGCACCCCTAGTCCAGGCGAACTCCTAAATTAACTACGAAGCTCTAAGGAACGAGCCCCGGCTCTCATGTCTCTGTGCTGTGTCTAATATCTCCATTGAGGCCCCTGGCAGAGCCCTGGTCACACAAACTCCCTTTATCTTGGCACAGAGGGAAATCCCAGCCAGAAACACCCCTGAGCCAAACAAATCCTTGGAGTCTGTTTCCAGCCAAGGGCACTTTGTGTTGGGAAAAAGTCAATGTGGAAAACTGCGGGCGATGGCCAGGGCCTACCTCCCACGCCCACGATCCCAGTGAGAAATGCTTCATCAGGCTGCAGGGGCTCCTCAGCAGGAAGACAGATTCCTTCCTGGGCAGAACAAACCCTTGTCCTGGAGGAACAAGAGGCCCTCGCACTCAGGCAACACCGAGCAGTTGGAGCAGGGCCCTGGCCACCGCTACTGCATTTATCCAGCAAGGCAGACGGCATTGTTCAATGAGTTTGTCGAGCATCACGATGTGCCAGGCCCTAGGGGAGGAGAGGAGGAGGAAACAGAATCTCTGCATCCAGGGCCCTCACCATCCAGTGGCCAGAGGTAACTGCAGTGCCTGGAACTCCAGCTTAGCCACTTTCCCCTCTGCGCCCTGACTGTCTCATCTGTAAAATGGGTGTAAGCAGGAATTCGTACCCCAGAGTCACGAGGACTAAAGGAGTTCATCTAACCAAGGGGCTCAGAGCGGAGCTGGGTACACAGAGAGCACAACACTCACACTGGCTGCCCTGGAGGGACCGAGGGGGCCTGGCTGGATCACAAGGAGGCCAGAGGACACCCGGGGAGAAGACAATGCTCTGCAGAGGAAAGGACACCAGTCAGCCGGCCCTCAGAGGCAGGAGAAGACTGCAACGGCTGGAGCCTTCCCCTTTATTCTAGGGGAACTGGGCAGCCCTAGGATGTCCTTCACATGTGGATCTGCATTTTAGGAAGATCTCTGGATGCAATGTGGAGGATGTTACCGAATCCAGGCACAAGACAGAGGGGCCCCGGATCAGCACAGCTGGGTGACGGCACAGGCCTTATCTTCCCACGGGAAGGTAGTGATGGGACAGGGGTTCCATGGGACACGGATGGAGTCTGTCCTGCTCACCACTGTGTCTCTAGCACCTGACACATAGTACATGCTCAATAAATAGCTGCGATGTGAATAGATGTGGAGGTGAGGGAGTAGGAGACTTGGGTAGAGAGAGGCAGGGCTGGGAGAAGAGACACGGAGGTCCCCTAGATTCCTGCTTACTCTGCACTGAGACAAATATTATTGGCATCTCCATTTTGCAGAGATGGAAATGGAGACTCAGAGATGCAAAGTAACCTATCCAAAATCGCAGGGCACAGAGGAGGTAGATGTTGGACTGTGTGTCTAGGGCTGTTTTGAGCACTCCTCACCTGGAGGGCCCCGGGTGTCAGAGTCACGCAGGGGCTTCTGGTTGGGGGCCAGGGTAGTGAAGTGCTCACTATTGTGTCATGGCTTAGAGACTCCAGTGTTTCTTCAGAGTAAAACTCAACAGCCTGCCCTTTCTGGATGCCCCGGGAGCATGCTCTGGCCTTGACCCTCCCACACTCTCCTCCACAGCCACCACCCACAACGCCACGCCAGGGGCATTTAATCTCTAGGTGTCCAGTTCTCTGACTTACTCCAGGAAGAGGGTCAGTGGGGTGAATTGCAGTATTGGCATAAATTATTGACCGGGAGCAGTGGTAACCATCGAAGGACTTTGCGTGAAGCCTGTCCTGGGGCTGACAGCCTCGGAAAACTAGCGTGCACAGAATACGGCTGTGTGGAGAATACGGAAGGAACGTGCCAGGTGCTGGATGTGAGGACATGCGGCAGCGTGCTTGGTGGGCCCAGATGAGCCTCCCGGGACTTGCGGTTCACTTCCTTTGTATTTCCTGTCCCTGTATAGTCCTATCTCCCTAATTTCAAGCAGGTGGCCAGCCTTGCGACATGTGCACTGGGAGTACATTTTAGAGGGCGGGAGCAGTGGCAGCCCCGAGGTCAAAGGCTGTTCTGGTCTTTACATAGGCTGGGCCAAGGTTGCAAACTTGAACGCCTCCAGGGGCTGGGACACGGAGGCAGGACCCGTGTAAGCTGATGAGAAACCAAGAAGAGAAGAGCGACACCACTCTAACGGGGGTCGGGGGCAGTGCCTGGAGCTCAGCCCCAGCTCAGGGTTGCTCAGGACGTCTCCATTTTTAAGAGATATTGGACAGTGGGATATTTTTTTTTTTTGTACCAGGGTTGAACCCAGGGGTGCTTAACCACTCAGCCACATCCCCAGCCCTTTTCATTTTTTATTTTGAGACACAGTCTTGCTAATTTGCTTAGGGCCTTGCTAAATTGCTGAGGCTGGCTTTGAACTTGCAATCCTCCCGCCTCAGCCTCCTGAGCTGCTGGGATTACAGGAAGGCACCACTGTGCCCAAATGGACACCTGGATTTTATATAAAACAGTCCATTCTTTCACTCCAAGAAGCTAATGAATTAAGTTTTAAAAATACAGAAAAGGCAAAACTAGAGAGAGTAAGAAGATCAGCGGTTGCCAGGGCTTGGTGGGGAGAGAGGGAGAAAGGAATAGGGAAGCACAGCGAATCACAGGGGTGGTGACTTTATTCTTGATGACACTGGTGACAGCTACGTGTCACCATACATTTGTCAACCCCCATAGGCTATGCAACACTGAGAACCCTAATGTGACCCACACACAACATTGATAATGTATCAGTGCTGGCTCATGACATGTATCAAACACCCGGCTCGCATTCACGACACTCTAGATGGGGGCGCTGGGGTTGAAAGGGTCCCCAGGATGACTCTGTGCTTTCTGCTTGGTTTTCCTGTAAACTGAAACCTGCCCCTTCTCCAAATAAAGCCTATACAACAAACAGGAAGCAAACAAACCCCCAGGGAGCCACAGCGAAACATCTGGGGGCTTCCTTCAGCCTTCCCTCGGCCCCTTGGTGAGCCCATGGGGGCACCCCAGGGAGGAGTTTAGAGGTGGGCACATGGATTCCCTGGGACAGAAAAAAGACCAGCTGTTGCCAAAAGTCTTGATGGAGCCTGAGAGTAGCAACTGGATACTGGGCACCAGAAATTCCAACAGGGCTGAAGTCCCTCTGCTCCAAGACGGAAGAAGCAGAGTTTCTAGACCTGAACGAAAGACATGGGGTGGGACCCAGGGTCACAGGTAAGTGCTTAGAGGATATCTAGCCATCCTGGAGAAGGGAGCCCCGGTGACAGCTAGGATTAAGTTTCCTGTCACTTGGTAGAGATCCCAAGTTGAATTTGACTTAAAGAGATTTAAGAAAGTTGATATTTCTGGGACACCTGAATTTGGGGGCTTAAATAGATTTCATGATACTCACCACCCACACCTGTCCGCCTCAGCGGAATTCAGCAATCTGTCAGATCAGATTCTTCAGCACGCTGCCTGCTTAATATAGAGACAGGGCTGGGTTTCAACCGGCTCTCAGAATGGCTGTGCTCAAAATCAACGCAGATTCATCCACGGATCCTGATTCTACTGGGTCCAGCTTATGGGGAACTGAGCATCTATGAAGACCCTACTCTGTGCTGGCCACTTCCCAAGTATTGTAACAGCCCTTGTAGGCTGGGGGCATTTACTAGCTGAGATCACCTGGGCTCAGCTGAGGATAACCCTTCTCGGGGAGGAGGAAAGAGCCTGAGGAGGAGGAAAGCTGGTTTGCAGTTAACCTGCTGTTAAGTAGCAGGTCCTGGAGGGGACTCAGGACTGGCTGGCTCCACAGCACGGGTTTCTTTTCCTCCTTGTGATGAATCGACTCTACTGTCTTCATTTTCTTTACCATCTGACGATCTATCACTCAAGGCCAAGCCAAATAAAAAAATCTATTTTCTGCTCACGTGAAATTTCTAGAGTTTTGGCGAGCGTTTCAGAAGCATCTCAAAACACTTTCAAAATATTACATGGGAAGAGCATTTGAGCTGCAGCAGATGGTTTGTTGGTGCAGAACGGGGTGTGTGCGAGAGGGTACAGCACGAGGTGGTGTCGATGTATATTTCAGGCCAATCGACATGCCACTTCATACACGGGGTCTCTAACAGCCCCCTGCATCTTCTGAATGGCCAGGGAGAGGCAAGGGGTCCTTACAATTTGTCTATATCTTCCTGGACAACATGGAAGGCAGGCTGATGACATTAGTATTTGCAATGGTTGATATTCACGGAGCGCTCTGTACCAGGTACCGAGCGGTGCACTTTGCGTGGATTCTCTCATTTAAACCACAAAGTTCGAAAGTGGGTCCTCATCCCCCGGGTACACATGAGAACAGTGAGGCTCAGGTAGGGGAGGTAGCTTGCCCAAGCTCACACAGCTTCTAAGAGGTAGAACTGGGACTGAGGCCCGGTCTGTCTGGTTTGCAGAGCCCCCACGCCCACCACTAAGGTTTCTGGGACCTCCAGTCCCACACAGGCTTTTCAGGAAGCGCTGACATCTTGGACTATTTATTACGCAAATCATACGCCATATGTAAGCCACACTGTCAATCAATCAGCCATTTAACAACAACCAGAAAATATGCAAGGTCCTTATTCTAGGATTGGCTACAAGCGTCCTGCTTAGAAGTCACAGCTGATTTGTGCATATGGTGCTAGAATCACTGTGGTGGACTCCACCACTTCCCTGATGGAACCCAGCTCCCTTCCTTGCATGTCCAAACCTGACTGAGCTGTGTCTTGTTCCCTCATCATTTAACACACAGGAGGGCTAATTGCCAGACTATATCACATGAATTGATTGTCCCCATGATGAGGAAATCAAGACCTCAGAAAAGAATGGGACTTGGCTGAGGTCATAGAGCAAATTCAGAAACAAAACACAAGTCTGCCCACTCCTCTCCCAGAATCCCCGCCACAATGTCACAGTGCAGTGACAGCCTTGGATTTGGGGATTATTTACCATTCAAGCAAATTGTGTGCCTTTTAACAGGGAACTTTAAGATCGTAGTTGTTATAGTTTGGATTTGAGGTGTCCCCCAAATCTCCTGTGTTCATGCAGGGATATTCAAAGGTGAACGGATTAGATTAGGAGAACCATGACCTATTTGAGTGGGTGAACCGGGTGGTAGCTGTGGGCGTGGAGGAGATGGGTCACCTGGGCATGCCCTGGACAGGTGCATCTTCCCTGTGTCCCTTTTCCCCTTTCTCCATCTGCTTCCTGGCCATCATGAGCTGAGCAGCTTTCCTCTGCCCTGACCTTCACCAGGATAGGATGTTCCATGTCACCTTGCGCCCAATGCAGTCGGTCCGCTATGGACCGAGACCTCTGAAACCATAAACCCAAATAAAATGTCCTCCTCCAAGTTTTCTTTTCTTGGATATTTTGGTCCCAGCAATGAAACGTGAACAAGGTGTCCAGAGTTCTCTACACGCACGCTCAGGGCGCTCCCCGCTGTGACCCGTGGACACTCTCCTTACCACGTCAATGGTGGTGCAGTTATTGTTAATGGGGATTATTAGTGACCTCAGTGTCAAACGTGTCACCACTCAGGATGAAGCTGAGTGAAGCAGTGAGTTGATTTAAGATCCATTTAGAGAAAACACAACTCTGGACAAATTCCTGAAGGCAGATCAAGAAGCACTGGAGCTTGGAAACGCGTTAGTGCGCAAAGCAGATGCGAATGGAGGTGATTCTGGGACACTTGAGCACAACGCTGGGAAGATCCTTCCCAGAACCTCTCCACGGCGGCAGAATAACACCCCCAAGCACGTTCATGTCCTCATTCTGAGAACGTGAGACGATGTCCCCTCACATGCCGACAGGACCTGGCAGATAGGATTAAACAAAGGATCCCGAGATGTGAAGGCCACTCTGGATTCTCCAGCAGACACAGCATCTCTACAAGGGTGGCAAGGTAGGCGAAGGGATGCAATGACCAGAGTGACGGGTCGGCTGCCTTTGAGGGGGTGGGGCAATGTGGACGGCTTCTAGAAGCTGAAAAGGTCAGGCTCCTGTTTTCATCCTGAGCCTCCTGCAGGAACTCAGTCCTGCCCATCCCTTGACTTTAGCCTAGCAAGACCCATTTTTGGACTTTTGATCTCTGGAATAAATGTGTTTTCAGCCCTCAAGTTTATAGTAATTGGGCACAGTGGGGATAGGAAGCTGATACACCTGTCACCTCCTATGGGGCCACTTACCCACCCAGGACACTCAGGGGGTCTTCACTCTCCCTCTCAGGGCCTCCGATCTCCGTGTTCCAATAACAAGGACACCTTCAAAGTGTTGCTGAGTGGGCGCCACGCACAGCGCCTCACCTGGACTGGAAGTTCCACCCCGGAGTCTCAGCTCCAGCTGCTGTCATCTGCTTCCCCTCGAGCTGCTCCTCTCCTTCTCTGCCCTGCTGTTTCCCCAGCGTGGTCTGTGCGGACCCCATCCAGGGAATTTCTGCTCCCCCAGATGCCCCTGAGCTCAGCCAATGGAAGCACCTGCCAGGGACTGGAAGGTGGAAGGAGGATGGCCAGGGTGTCCGCTTCTTTCCCAGCGACATTCTCTCTGCCGGGCCACCGGGGTCAGCTAGGCCCCTCTACCAGGCATCGTGGGGCTGCGGGTGACCCTCTCCATCCAGCTGCTTTCTCCAGATCTTTGCCCTTGGCCTTTTCAGGCATGGTAGCAGCAGCCCACCATTGCTAACTGTGGGGTGCTGTGCCACCCCTTGTGATCTCCCCACATTTTGAGCGAGCCTTTGCCTCCTGCCAGGATCCTGACGGATATCACACTTGATGCAAACATACCGAGGGCAAATTAAATCACTTGTCCACAATCAAGAGCCAGGAAGGGGTAGAACCAGCACTGGAGCCAGAGTCTGCCTGCATGGCTCACAGGCTGTGGGCTACCCAGAGCCAGGGCACAGGTCTTGTTTCCTGATTTTTTTTTTTTTAAAGAAAGAGGGGACAGTGAGAGACATAGAAAGAGAGAAGCAAATGTTATTTAGTTTTTCATGTGTCTTTCATTCCTCTGACACTTTGTTGTGTACATGGTGCTGGGGTTTGAACTCGTGTACTCACGCATGCAAGGCAAGTGCCGTAACCACTGAGCCACCACTCCAGCCCCTTGTTATTTTGTTTTTTTAACTTGAATTCATTGCCAACACTTAGCCATTGGGAGCTTTTAAACATGAACCCTTAACTCCTGCCCCTGGTGAAAGATAAATGGAACCAGCATGGTTCCAAGTGCTTCATGTGTAAACTCCCTCAATGGTCACAAGGTAAATGCTAGCACTAATTCAGTCTTCAATATGGGGGTTGCACGAGGACGCAACCTTTTCTCTGAGGTACTCAACCAGCATGTGGAGCCGTGACCTAATCCCAACACATCAGCTCTAGCACGCTGAGCCTTCTAATGTGGTGTGGGTTCCCTGTCCGCAATACACACGCCTTCTGTCACTTGCCTTATCCCCAAAGGCATTTGCACTTGCAGCCCCTTCCTGGAGCTCTCTTGAGTTTCCAAGAGAAGAAAACCCAAGTCCTCCCTTTGGGCTTCTGGGATGGGCCTGGCTACTTCCTGGCACCAAGAGGGGGAATTCATTAAGCAGCATCCCAGTCGAGCTTGCCATGAAAACCCTCTGTCCAGGGCTCAATTCCACAGCACCGGGGCCTGCCCAACCCTGTATTTCTCTGGCCACATCATGGGTTTCTGATTGTGTCCAGCGCCTGCCTGGAGCCTGTGGGAGGCCAACCCTCAGGTCCCTGCACCCGGGAGCACAGAGAGCTCTTGTCCTTCTGGCTCCCCACCCTGCCCTGCTCAGATTGGATCCTCGCCTTGGGCTAAATGGGGCTCTAAATTTTCCTCATGGCCACTGCCCATCCACCACCCCCTATCAGCTCACCAACGTGGAAAACGAGCGCTGCAGGGGCATTTTTCTAAAATATCTCTGAAATCAGAGCTGTCTGGGTCTCCTGCTCCAGGGGCACCACCTCAGAAGGGGCAGTTTGGCTGGGTTTGGTTTCTGATCTTTCTCCTCTGGGCTCTTCCTCCAGTTTCCTCTGAGTGTCCCAGGGGAGGAGAGGCCTGCTAACTGCCCTCATTGTGAGAGTAACTGAAGCGTCCCCATTGCCCTGAGATGGAGCAAGCCGGGCAGTGACGCCGGCTAAGGGGATCGATGGCCCTCTTATCGCAGTTCTCCACGCTTAGCCCCACTGTGGGCAGGAGCAGGGCAGAGAGAGAGAAAGCAGAATCCTTGGAAAGAACTGATCTGACCTCGGGGGAGGCAAATGCATTGTAGAAGAAGATGAGAAGTGTTAATGTTGCCAAAGAGAGCAATTATTTGGCCATTACTCTATGGAGTAGGTTTCCATCTCTAAAATCTCTCCGAGATCAGAGAGGGAATTAGATCCAGGGAGTGGCCTCCGTGGAGTCCCCAGTGAGTATGTGGCTAATAAATATTTACTTGGAGCTTCTGCGTGCTGGGCACTCTGGGAGATGCCTGGAGGGGAGCACCAGTGAGAAAGCACTGGCAGGGTGATTCCTAGATCGGCATCCTGTCTTTGAATCTAGCAGGCTCTGCACCTGGTGCAAGTCCTTTTCCCTATGGGCATCAATTTACCTGGATAGAAACCGAGACAGTGGGTCCAAGTGGCCACTGCTCACCCACCTCTGACTGACAAACTAAACAGGGGCGACCAGTGTGTCGTATCATGTTCATTATTTTTTAACCACATAACTATCCTCTTCCCAGCTAACAGAGCCCCTAAGTTGGAGAGGCTGGCCATTTGCTGATAACAAGGCAATGTGGAATGACTGGTCCAAACTAGTGGTTTTTAAGTGGACAATTTTTGCACCCCCCAAGGACATCTGTCAATATCTAGAGACATTTTGGTTGTCCCAATAGAGGAAGGTTTAACTAGCATCTAGTGGGTAGAAACCAGGGATGGGGCTCCATGTCCTGCATACAACAGAACAGCCATACCCCAACAAGGAGCTAGCCAGGCCAGTATGCCAGCAGGACCCAGGGCAGAGACCCAGGGGAGAGACCCAGCAGCAGATGGCGGGTCAGCAGTGCGTCCAGTGGCTCATCGGTGAGACCTCATCAGAATGACATCCTTGGAGACGGCACGGGGCAGGTCTCGAAGGTGGACACTGCGGGCTTCTACTGAGCAGAAGCGGGGCTCCTGGGGCCGGGGTGCAGAGGAGCGGCCGGCAGGAGAAACTCAGGTCCCAGGAATGGGGCCTGGGGCTGCACTGAGCCAGGCCATGAAGCTTCTGCAGCCTGGCCCCTCATGCACCCTGGGAGAAAGGCTTCTCCGGAGGTCTGCCCAGATGCCTGCTCCACCTGGTGACATGGCCCCAGAGGCCACCCACACTGGCCTCGACACCTGTGTGAAGCATTGTGTCAGGGAGGGGTTGGCAGAAAAGGTGTGTAAGGGAAGCCAAAGTGAGGATCAGATCCATTTGCAAGCATGTGCTCAGCGCCTACTGCATACTGGGGCCCTGCCTGTCTCTCCCATGTCACCTCCTCCCTCTTCACTTCCACACCTGTGCTTCTGGCAGCTGCAAAGCTTTTCCCCACCAGCCCCCTGTTGCTCCCTTGTGGGAGACCACTGGTGGGTAGGGGGCTCTCCCGGGCCTCCCCATCTCCTCCATTTCCACCCCCCAAGTAATCAGTGTCCTCTGCCACCTCCTTATAATACACCAGACATTTCTTTTCAGAAAGCACATTCCCTTTCCTTGAAGTGGTTTATTTAAAGATTACTGCAAATCAGCCTGGCTGGAGCAGGAGGACTGCAGGGTGACTGGGAGCACACACGAGTCCGGCTTCAAACTCCAGGGTCCACTGCAGATCCTGAGCAAGGCAGCTCACCTCCCAGAGCCTCCGTGTCCCCATGTGTGCAGTGGGGGCAACCATGCAGCACCCCCACCAGGGCTGCAGTGGAGATGAAATGAGATCAGCTTTGTGACATACAGTGACCCTTTTCTGTCACCATCATGGCTCAGTGGGCGGGAGCATGAACTCTGTGAACGGAGAGGGGCGCAGAGTGCTCCGACCTCCAGAGAAGGCTGGGAGCAGAAAGCTGAGCCTCGGTTTCCCCATCTGTAAAGTGGGCTCCTGGGTGACCAATGTTAGTGCATCCTGAAAGCTTCCAGGACGAGCCCCTTGGGAGGTTTCCAGAGACAGGGAGGGATGATGAAATATGGGGAGATTTTTTTAAAAACTGCAAAAACCATTGCTGCATTTGGTGTTTAATTAAGCTAACATGGAGTCCTTGGGGAAAAAGAAATAAAGATCCCTCTGTGTGCTCAGGCTCTACTGCAAATCTACAACAGTTTCTGCCCAGGTCCCATCCATCCTGCTGGGCCCAGGACATCAAGGTTAAGGACCAGAGGTTTCAGATGGCCAGTGGGCTTTGTGAATTTTACAGGGTCTCCTGCAAGTGGCTTTGAAGTATAGACTTCAATAATTAACATGTCAGCGGGGAACCCTTTGATCACTTTTCCCTTGCAGACTAAAGGGAAGGAAACACTTCGGGGTGAGGCCTGTTGCCTAAAGGCAGGTTGTGCCCCCTAACCCACCACCTTGAAATCAGCCTCAGACCCCTAAATCAGACACCCCACTCCTGGCTGTGTGACTGTGGGCAACTCACTCCCTCTCTCTGATCCTCAGAGTTCCTATTTGTAAAAACAGGATAACAGCTATCTCACGACCCTGATAGAGGCGTCAGTGATGTGATCTGTCTACAGCATTCAGTACAGAGCCTGGCTTTGAATTTGTAATCCTTCTGCCTCAACCTCCCAAGTCACTGGGATTACAGTGTGTGCACCACGCCTGGCTCAGAGCAGTCTGTAAGTAGTAATTAATTTTGTGCCTCCGTTCCTCTTATTAAAATCCCCACCAATGCCCGGGGATGACCACTGTGACTCAAAGGCTTTTCATCACACGACCCCTCCAGGTCCCCTTGTTCCCAGCCCAACCCCACTGCCCTGCCCACCCTGTGCCTTGCTTGATCCTGCTCCTCTCAAAGGGCTTGATTCAGATGCCATGTCCTCCAGGAAGCCTTCAGGGACACCCTGCACCTGGGCAAGGGGCCTCCCTCCCTCCCTTCCTTTCTTCCTCCTCCTTCTCCTTTCTTTCTTTCTTCCTCCTCCTTCTCCTTTCTTCCTTACCCCTTCCTTCCTTCTTCTTTCTTCCTCCTCCTTCTCCTTCCCTCCCTCCTTCCCTTCCTTCTTTCCTGGCATCAACCCCCATCCTTATTACATTCTACAAAACGGAGCTCCTGAGTCCTCTGGGCAGGTGGTCTCTGGGTCAAAACAAAAGACGCTCCGGCTGTTTGTCCCACAAGCAGCTATGGACCCTGGGGGGGCTGACAGGAGGGAGGGGCACCCCCCACACCAGGCTGAGCTGGAGAATGGCCTTCGTTACAGCAGGATGTCAAAGGTGCTTTCTGTGCACAAGGCTGAAACCACGACGGTCCAGGTGGGGCCCCCAGAGGTCATTCCCTGGGCAGACATGGGAAGCTTTTTCAAGAAAATCCACATACACAAGACAGCGTCAGCCGCACATGTGCAATTTGATGAACTACTGGACAGCATGTGCACACCCACGAAATCACCATCAGTGCAATCAACCGCACTGCCAGCTCCCGAGACCCCTTCCAGGTCCCCCTCATCAATACCTCCCCTCCCCCCGCAGCAGCTCCTTTCCGGACCCCGAGGATCCTTTCTTCCCTGCTTTTCTTTACAATGCTGCGTCCTGAAAAGCTGGCTTAGCTTCTGTCTCGAGCTCTGCAGAACCTGAATTATGCGGCAGGTGCCCTGAGTCTGGTTTCTGCCCCACATTATTTTTGCAGGACGCTCCCTTTGTGGGGTGGCGCTGCGGGCCGTTCCTCGTCTCTCTGGTGCACTATTCCCTGCTATGTGTCTATTCTACCATAAGGAACGTTTGAGTAGTTGCCGATTCTCACTATTGAGCATCAAGGAAAAAATAAAAATAAAAGAGCATCTACAGTCATTTCCGTGGGGAACGGACCGCGCTGTGCTATGTGAGTAAACACCGCCGGGTTTTCAAAGCGATTGTTCCAATGTGCACTCCTGCCGGCGGTGTGTGTCCTAAGGCCCCCTCTTAACTTCAGCTAGGAGTCACAGTGTGTGTTGTAGGCATGTGGCCTGTGTGGAGCGTGAGCCCAGGAGGGGCGCTGAGGACACACAGCCAGTGCCCTTCTCGGACAGTTGGTGGAGGAGACAGATGCAGGCTGCTTCGGTCACCACACAGCACGGTCGTCACTAACCCTGGCAGGAAGATATGGATCCAACCTGGTCTGGGGGCCCCCTGAGGAATTCTCAGGAGTAATACGCCCCCTGGATCTGAAGGCGGAGTTGCAATCAACCAGGGGAAGGGTGTTGGGCAGATGGTGTGGCGGGAGGGAGCAAGACCGAGTTTAGACAGCTGGGAAAACAGGCCCAGAGAGGTCAAGAAAGTCTCCTGAGATGACACAGCAAGGGAGTGGCACAGCTGGGTCAGGACTCCACTGCTATGGGTCCTTGGCACCCGTGGGTATAGCTGGTGTGGATGTAAACTAGCTCCCCTGGGAGACTAGGTGTGCTCACAAGAGGCAGGACCTCTAGGTGCAGCTAACTGGAGCTCTGATCTCAACTCTGCCAAGTCCTAGCTGGGTGATCTTCCGCAGGTCTCTTTGCCTCTCAGACCCTCTGTTTCCTTATCTGTAAAAGAGGTCAGAGATGGCAAAGCCACTCCTCATCCCAGTGTTTGGGAGGAATAGAGGGGATCATGTTTAGACAGGGTCTGGCCGAGCAAGCGTTTGGTTACCAGAAGGAGCTGCATGTTTACCTCCCTTCCCCAAGCTGCCGGAGCGGCAGTTACGGGAGGACCTGTTTTACTGAGCACCTACTCTGTGCCTGACAACTCTTACGAGGCAGAAGCGTTGAGGATCCCCATGCTGCAGATGGGAAAACTGAGACTCAGAGAGGTCAAATGACTCACCCTAAGACATACAGCTGTGAAATGGGAAAGCCAGGACAGAATCCTCTGCCACAAGGAGGGATGGTGGCTGAGTTACCTTCTCAGCCTCCGTAGATGTTTTATTCCGGAAAATTGATAGTGTGAAGCAGGAAATCAGAGAGAACATTAATAATCTCAGGCAGCAAAATGAACTGCTTCTGAGCGGCAGCTCTTGCCGAATCCCAGCCACAAAGCCCTTTACAAATGGGTCAGCTCGCAGTAAAACAGGTCCTCCTGTGGCCACCAAAGAGGTTGCTGATTCATAAAGCACGTGACGCGGGTTTCCAGAACAATGGGCCAGCGCGTCTTCAGAGGTCATCCACAACACGCTGTCCACGGTTCAGGAAGAACAGATGGTGTGTCCCACGCACTGGCAAGACCTGTCTTTATAAGCAGTGGCCCAACTGAGTTCCCAGCTTGTTCCCCTTGAAAATTACCTGAATTGGTGGCTAACATTTATAACCGTCTAGATTTTGCATGCAACCTTGGAATTCACTTTAAAAACAGCCAGGAAAAGCCTGAGTCCTTGGGCGGAAGCAGTGTGGGGAGGGGAGGGGGGCGGGAGTAGCTGCTCATCCCCCATCCTGCACCCTGAGCCCTCTGCCTGCTTCATGCCCAGGGGACCTGCCTGCCCCTGGAGGCTCCTGGACTTGTGTCCCATCTTTGCATCCTTTGAGCCATCAAGGCTTTTGGCTGGGAAGGTGACACACAGGGACAGTGGAGGTTTGTTAGGGAATGGCTGCTTCTGTCAATCAAATGGAGAGGGGACATGACTGTTCCAAGCTGACGCAGGGCGTCAGTGTGTGTGTCCAGGCTGAGTCTGCAGATCATGGGGTGCCTCCCAAGTGCCCTGAATACGTGCTGAGCCCCAGCCTGGCCTGCATGGTCACCATGCCAGTTATAATCACAGGTAGCAAAGGGGCCATTTACCTGCCTCTTGGTGGTGGTGATGCTAGGCCCCTGCACGCTTGATCCCCTTGCATCCTTACAACAGCCGTCTGAGAAGAGGACTCGACTCAAAGACTTGTTAATTGATCATTTCCCTTCTTCAGTTAACTAGATGGCTGACATTTACAACTGGCTAGATTTTGCCTGCAACCTTGGAATTCACTTAAAAAGTAGGCTTGATTAAAAGATAGGCCTTGATTTTCTTTTGGGGTCTTACTCTTCCCCCACTATTGGTGTTTGTGGCTCGGGAAGCTACCAGGCTCCAGGGCTGTTGGTCATAAGATCCTAGCAGCTGTGGTTCCAGGAGGCCTGAGTTCCCGATTTCAGAATTGCTCAGACAGCTCAGTGTCAGCACGAAGTTGTTCATGGGGTTTTTGTGCCCAGAAGAAAAAGGGGAAAAAAATAAACAAACCCAAACGCGCGTGCACACACACACACACACACACACACACACACACCAGCTTGAGAAGAAGGTTCATTAGAGAAGAGGAGAGCCAGAAGACTGGTAAAACAAGTGAAGGACCAGGAAGGGAGACAAAGAAGGAGGGAAAAACAGAGGCAGGGAAGAAGAAAAAGCAATCGACCTAGGCATCGCCAAGCACCTGGATCCAATCAAGCCTGAAGCTAGCTAGTGTCATAACCCAATACATTCCCCTTCCTGCCTGAGAATAAAAGAATGTAATGATATTTAAGCTGGGCTTTCTCTCACTTATAACCAAAATAATCCTGATAAAAGTGAACGCTCTCATCATTTCCATGTTACACGTGAGTAACTGGAGGCTAAGGCCACACAGTTGTGAATTGGTACCGTTTTCATTGAGCAAGACCTGCCTGACCCCTCCAGCTGTTCGGTTAGAAATCTTGGTCTCTATGGGGCTGTCCCTCTGCGTCCAGGAGTGGAGAGTTGGCAACTTTAGAAACAGCATGTGTTCTGAGCTGCTGGTACCCACCCTGCAGTGTTCTGGGTGGCCACGGAGGGAGGAAAGGAGGCTGTGTGGAAATGAAACATGTAATTATTATTCAAATCAGTTCAGATGCCATAAGGAAAAGAAATCAAAGCTTTCAGTGGCATTTCCCCAATGCCATTTTTTTAATTCTATCTTATCAAAACACAGCTGGGATTTGTTAAAAAAATAAAAAAAGAAAGAAAGAAAGAAAAGAAAAGAAAAAATCTCCTTTAATAAAAAAGAGCTCTCTAATAAAAGTTAAAATAACCCACAGGCCGCCAGGTGACAGGGGTGTTTCAGCAACTTAAGACAAATTAAAATGCTCATCTGTGGACCTTTCCAGAGCGTGCCTCCCCAAGGAGGCCTTGCATTTTGCGTAAAGAGGCTGAAATTGCTGGGGCTTCTGCTCTTTGGTGGGATTTCATTGGGCTCCAACCTCACGCGAAGGTGGGCTTGCTTCCTGCTGCTCTGGCTAAGGTGGTTTTTTTGTTTTTGTTTGTTTTTAGTTTTTTTTTTTTTTAAGAGAGAAGGACAGTGAGAGAGAGATAGTAGAGAGAGAGAGAGAGAGAGACAGAGAGAGAGAATCAGTTTTCATTGAGTTTTTCACATGGCTTTCGTTGCTCTGACACTTAGTTGTGTAAGTGGTGCTGGGGTTTGAACCCGTGTACTTGTGCATGCAGGTCAAGCGCCGTAACCGCTGAGCCACCGCTCCAGCCCTCTGGCTCAGGTTTAATGCAATCATGTCACTTCCCTTTATTCAAAGGTACTCCCACTTCTAGAAGAGGAATAAGGTGCAGGTTGTTCACGGGGCCTGTGGAACCAGGACCATTGCTTCCTGTGGCTCCTCTCTGCCGGCAAAGCCTTTGCCCCGTGCTTCGTGGCACTCTCCTGCTGACCACTCTTGGGCATCCTCTCCCACCCTGCTTCACCTGGTTAACCCCGCTCATCCTGTAGAGCCCAGCTCATTTGCTCAGGGAAATAAAAGGCTCACTCACTTTCCTTCCCACAGCGTATGCACACGAGCTCCTTTGGAGCTGGAATGATAAGCAGGACCACGTCTCCTTTATCTTTCGACTGTATATACAGGCTCTGTCACACAGTAGGTGCACAATGGAAATGTATGGAACAAGCAAACGGGTGAGGCTTGATGGGCGGGCGACCGGTGGCAAGAGCTTGACTTGGCCCTCAGCTCCTGGGCCTGGCCTTGGCTGTGCTGGGGCCCAGCCCTCGCTCTCCAGGTGTTCTCCAAATGCACTGCCCTGCAGGAGCACGGGTGCTCAGGGCTGAGACTCAGCCACCATGCAAGGACACAGGCGCTCGGGCCCCGCTGGGTTCAGAGCCCAGCTCCGAGCTTGGACTTTTGCGATCGCCACACCTCTCAAACCTTTGCTTTACTAACTTATTTTGCATTTGGTAAAGAAAGCATAAGATCTTCACCCTCAGCCATGTTTAAGTGTACAGTTCAGTGAGTCTTAAATGTCCACGTAGCTGCGTGGCCATCCCCACTGTCATCTCCAGAACAGTTTCACCTTCCCCAACTGAAACTCCGTCTCCAGCAAACACCGACTCCCCACGTCTCCCTCCCCTGCGCCCGGGCATCCACCCTTCTTCTTTCTGCCTCTGATGGCCCTCGGTGCCTCACACGAGTCGGGTCATCGTGAGCTGTGCTTTAGTGTCTGGCCTTCTCCACTTCGCCCAAGCCCGGGGGTCCCTGATGTTGTGGCTGGTGTTGGAGTCCTTTCCTTCCTAACTAGAATCTCCTTCCTTTTAGATCAACATGTATTGGAAGCACATGATAGAATATATTTACAAATAGAATACATTCTATGATATATAACAGATATATATATATATATATCAATATCAGATATATTCCATTCTATTATATAATATACTCTGTAGTTAACAAACCGGGATGTAACGGATTATAACGCACACATATGTACACACACACGCGAATATTTATGCTCACAGCACGCTCCTGCACCCCGCAGGGCACAGGTGACAGGCAGCTCATTGTACCTGCGTGACCCAGGACAGTCACCATGGGGAGGGGAGAGTGGGGCAAGCCACAAGGAAGGGTACAGCACCAGGGAGGCATGGACAGTGAGAGCCCTGAGGCCAGAGGGACGGGTGGAGGCTCCTGAGGGGCGCAGACCCCTGACGGAGGCCATCTGAAGTTGCCACCATCAAGGCCCTGGTGCATGGTCCTCACAGCTCCGCCGTGATCTGAGTAGATGCTGCTTGTTCACGCATGTTGCTTGTTCCAAGTGCCTTGCTCAGAGTTGTCCCCTGGACAGCAGGGGAGGCCTGCTTGGTCCTTCACCCTCCAGGCCCAGGCAGACACTGGTAGAGAGCAGATGCTCAGTAAGGAGCCAGACGCGTGGCGCTGTGGGCCCCGGGTGCTCAGTGAGTGACGTGGAACCTCTCATTCACCTGTTCACCAGGGTAGCCAAATGGTCACTCCCAGGAGGCCACGACCCCATCCCTGGAACCCAGGGACATAGCAAAGGGGACTTTGAAGTTGTGATTAGCTGTAGGACTTTGTGGCAGGGAGGTTACCCTGGATCAATCAGGGTGGGGGACAATGTCATCATGCAGGTGCCTCTAAGAGGGAGGCAGGAGATGCCGAGCCAGAGGCCAGGTGTGACGGTTGAAGAGTCAGCAGCAGTTTGGGGGCTGTGAGCCAAGGGACGTGGGCAGCCTCCGAGTGCTGGAAAAGACAGGCAGGTGGATCCCACCACCCTCCTGGGCTTCCGGAAGGGACTGCGATAGGACAAATTTGCATTGGCAGCCCCCGTATGGCTGGCCACCTGCTACAGCAGCCGCAGGAAACCCACTCACTCACACATGGAAGTAGCAGGAAATCTGGGCACCTGGGGACTGCCCGGGCGCAGAGGACCCAGGCTCTGCTCCAAACTCTGTCACCTCATCTTCAAGACCTCCAACAAGCCCTGCTTCACGGTGCCCAGGGGACAAGCACAGCATAGGGTGGCATACAAGGGAGCCACCCTTGAAGCTGGGCACGGGTCACGGGGAGGAGAGTCCCTGTCCGCATCGGAGACTTGCAGCTCTGCTGGAATCCACCTCTGGCGGGGCTCGGACAGCAGCTGCCTGATAACAGTAGGCAGGTGACCGTCAGCATCCGGAACTTGCACCGTGTGTCCGTCCGTCCTTCCTAGTCGCTGAGTTTCACACAGCACATAGGGTGATGATCTTCTCAGTTTTCCAAAGAAGGAAGCTGAGGCACGGAGCAGACAAGTCCCAGCCCACGGCCCCGCAGAAGCCACAGAGGCGGCCCTGGCCCCCACGCACCGTCAGGACACGGATTAGGACTGTCCCCCACCCGCCCACCCCGTGTCCCCCGTGTCCCTTTCCAGCTCTTGTTGTTTGCTGAAAACAGTTCAGCTGTGCGGGCCCATCATGTTTGCAAGGGGACTAGAGGCGTTAGCTCACCATCTGTTACCGAGGCACAGAGCAGTGGTCACAGTGGCCCGTGTTGCCAGGCCCTTTAGTCGGAGCTTCCCTTCCATTCTGTTACGAATCCTCAGGACAGTCCTGTAAACTAAGGGGTCCTGGTCTCCACTTTATGGATGAGGATATTGAAGCTCAGAGAGGTTCATTCACTTGCCCAAGTCGCACAGCCAGTGGGCAGCAGAGCTGGGGTTTGAGCGTCTGTCCAACCCCAAAGCCTGTGTCTCAGCCGCTCTGCTCCCCTCCTCTCCTCTCTGCTGTGACCCCGCTGTCTTTCCAGGTGGAGGTGATGAGCTACTTCAGGAACCCTTCAGAGGAAGCTCATCTTTTTCTCTCCATATCATTTAATGATGTGGAAATGGTCTGAGCCAGGCCTGAGGTCACGGTCAATTGGGGGTCTGGTATCCCTGCACGGATTTCCCCTGCTGAGCAAGTGAAAACCATTTTATTTAAAACCAGTTGTGCCCTGTTCTGAGATTGGTGGCTTCACCCGATGTCTGCTCTTAATAATAATAATAACAATAATAATAATACATATTTCCAGAGCGCTTACGCTGCATCTGGCATTGTGCAAGGGTTAACTGCATCAATCCAGCAACCCCAGGAGAAAGCGCATAGTTTTCATCCCCATTTCACAGATGAGTAAACTGAGGCACGGGGTAAGACCAAGGTCAGATGGCAAGTGAGAGGCAGGACTGGGCTGTGCAGTCAAGCAGCTGAGTCCAAAGCCCTCGCTGGAGATTCCTATGCCCGCGGCTTCTCATTCATCCACTCTGGGGCACGAGCTGCCTCGCGCACCCTCCCCGCCAATCTCAGAGCGTCCCTCCTGGCACCATGTGGGGCTGGGCTATGAAGGCCAGGAGCCCAGCAGATCTCCGCGAGTCTCCAGGGTGCTCCTTGAGTCTCACTCATCTCCCAGGGCCATGGCACAGGTGCTGCAGGTGTGAGGACATGGGGTGCATAAACCGAGGAGGTGGCATCTCTGGCAGGTCCAACTCCATCCCAGCATCCAGTCCTGCATGCCAGAGTCTCACTTCTCAGAGGTCCTCTCCAGCTGGGCTTCTGCATGTGACCAGCTCCACATGAGACGCAGAACAACAGAAGCCAGGGTCGTGAGCGCGAGGCCAGGATGCTGCTCCTTCCGCCATGCACACACGAGAAGGAGCTTGGGTTTTGGACACAGCTGTGTAGCCGCCTTCCATGTCCAGAGGAAGATACCGTGGCCAGGGTGAACCACTTGTCCTCTTGCAGTGGCTGAGGTCTGAAGCTGGATTCGTCTGCTGCGGAAGAACCTTCATTTCCTGAATGCCTACCATGTGCCCCATCCTCTTCCAGGTAGTTAGATGTCACTTACTTACCTGACAAATGGGTTTCCAGACCCCAGAGACTTCCCACCCAGGGACACATTAGTTTAACCATGAGACCAACGTATTTAACACAGGGACTCATTTCTTGCCCTTTGCCCTGCCTACTAAATCGGGCTTCGCTGTGTTTCCGGGCTGTCACCAAGGCCAGCAATTTTATCGTCCTATTAGTCAAGCTGTGCTCAGCTACTGAGATGGGGAGTCCTTCTACCCCTAAGTTCCCCTAAGTGGCGATCTCCGTTCCGCACACCCTTGCCTCCAGCTGCCGGCTCTGCTTTCTCCAGCAGCCCACACTTTTCCCATCTGTTCCTTCTGTACGTTATCACACCGGAAATCAGGTCACCAAGCTTATAGGACGATGTGTGAAGAAGGAGCCAACAGGCTGGAGCCAGGAGGCGTCGCCTCTTTTCCTGTCGGACACCGGCAATCTGATCCGAAGACTTTCTTTTCTATCTGCTCTGCGGCTGAGTTTCCAGGACACGTGGCTTACAGGTGTTATGGTGCTACACCCAGGAGCCTTGGGAAAGTGACAGCTGGTCCAGTCATTCCAAAGATCCTTGGCTTCTTCCCTGTCCCTCAAGGTAGGCAAGTGGGGGACTACGCAGGAGGCGAGGAGATGTGGGTGATGGGTGATCCACCGTCGGCTCTGAAACTTCCAACAGTCCATCGCAGCCCAGGGGGTGTAGTCCCAGCGTCCCTGAGGCTCTGGGTCTCTCCATGAACCGGTGAAGCCAGGGCCTGGAGCACTCGACCCCCAGCCCTCTGTCATTGTTCGCTGTCCTAGAAGGGGGCTCTCCAGTCATCCCCAGCCACTGAGGTCCACCCCGCGTCCAGTCTTGCTAACGGATCAGGTTTACCATATCTGAGGCCTGCAAGGAGAGGCCCTAGAGATGCTCAGGCCATGCCACTAAATGACATGGAGAGGACAGGGTGGGCTCTCTCTGAGGGGGTCCCAGAAACACGCATCAGCTCTACCTGGAAAGACTGGTGTCACAGCAGAGGAGTGGAGTGACTGAGACACAGGCTTTGGGGTTGGACAGATCTGGGCTCAAACCCCAGCTCTGCTTCTTACTGGCTGTGTGATCCTGGACAAGTGAATAAACCCTCTGAGCCACAGCACCCTCATCTATAAAGAGGAGGCAAGGACCGCTTAACCCCTAGGACTGTTCCAAGGATTCAGTGAGAGAGTGGAAGGGAAGCTCTGATTCCAAGCCCAGGTACTGTAAATACCCCTTCATGAACAGAAGAGAGCAATGACAAGCATCTTCATCGTCAGAGGGGTCTGCAATCATGGGCCATCGTGGAGAAGAGACAAACCTAGGTTCAGGAGCCACTCCAAGAAGAAAAGAAAGTGGAGCCACAAGGGGCCAGCCTGGAGAAGGCCTTAATGATCAGATGCAGATGGGAGATGCACACGTACAGATGCACACATACGCATACCCAATGAAACAACTAAATAGTCACAAGAATGACTAAAATTAAAAGCATTAAGAAGACCGAACATCTACAAGGATGTAGAACAACTGATATTATATTGCTGATTGGAATTCACTAAAACTGAACACAGGCAGTGAGGCCCGGAGAGGGGAAGGGCCTTGCTCAGGGCCACGAAGCCGATCGGTGGGACTCAGCTCTCTCTTCCCGTTCAGAGCTCTTCTTTCTGCCTCATTCAGGACAACTCAGAGGATCTGGCAGCTGAGCTGGGAGAATGGAAACCTAGACGCCAGAAGCAGCGTGCTGGCTGGGCCCTGCTGCCTGGGGCTGCTGGGTGCCTTTGCTGCAGTTGGGGGCTGGGAGTGGACTGGCCTCTCCTCCGGAGGCCAGGGAGGAAGAGCACAGTCTCCTGCCTCCCACCAGCTAGGTGGCCTTAGAGAGTCTCCCTGTCCCATTCTGCATCTCTGCAGCCCATGGGCCCAGGAGCCATGGAGTCTTCCCTGACCATACAGGGCCCTCACCTGCAGGTGACAGAAACCCCACCTGTCCCCCATCCACAGAGGTTTAGACCCAGAGGTTTAGATGATCCCTTTTTTATTTTTTTCTTCATCTCCTGTCCCTTGGGCAAATGGACCTTGGCTGGGTTTTTAGCCCAGGGGTCAGAGTGTTTTTTCAGTAAGGGCCACTTAGGCCCCGCAAGCCACGCGCCCTCTGCCATGACTTTTCAGCCTCAACACTGAGGCTCGGAGCAGCCCCAGATGACCATGTCCCAGGACGACTTCATTTACAAAGACGCGTGGTGAGCCAGACTTGCCGCCCCCTGTTCCAGATCATTCCAGGCTGGTCTGAAGTCTCCTCGGGGGCTAGGGTAGCCAGTGAGCTGATTTGTGTGCGGCTTTCCCAGGTTCAGCACTGCAAGTCCTGCATCCTGGGCAAAACTGTTTGGTTTCAGACAAACCAGGATGGCCGGTCACTCTCTCTGGGATCCTGAGGCCCCTGACTTCTCCCATGGCGACTTTGCTCTGGCTCCGTCAGGTCAGGGGAGGAGGGGCTGCCATTTGTTGTGGCTTCTGAGGTGCCAGGTGCTGTCCAAAGGACTTTGGCAACTTCACCTGCTTTGATCGTTGCAACAGCCCAGAGAGGCTGGAGCTGGGTACAGGCTGCACTGGGCGGGTCCAAGGTGTCCCCTGAACTGAGGCTCCCTGCTCCCTCTCCAGACCGCATACTCCTCCAAGACACAGCTAGGGCACCTTGTCCCTGTGTCTTCAGTGCCCAGCACCGAATATGTCACTTAGGAGATTCTGAGGGAACACTGATACTGGCCAATACTGGTACTGAATGGATGGTGGATGATGGACAGGTGGACGGTTGGGTGGGTGGGTGAATTGCATGGATGATGGGTGGATGGATAGATGGGTGGGTGGATGATGGATGGGTGGGTGAATGAATGGGTGGATGGGTGAATTGACTAGATAATGGGTAGATGGGTGGATTTGTGTATGGATAGTGGATGATGGATGGGTGGATGGATGGGTGGGTGGGTGGATGGATGGGTGAATGAGTAGATGGATGGATGGATGGATGGATGAGAGAGTGGGTGGATGGGTGACTTGAACAGATGATGAGTGGATGGACAGAAGGGTAGATGGGTGCATTTGTGGATGGATGGATGAATTGAAGGGATGATGGGTGGATGGATAGATGGGTGGATGAGTGGATGGATGGACAGATGATGGGGGAGTGGGTGGATGGATAAATTGATGGGTGGATGAGTGGATGATGGATGGATGGATGGATGGGTGGATGGGTGGATGATGGATGACGGATGGATGGGTGGATGGGTGGATGGGTGAACTGAACAGATAATGAGTAGATGGGTGGATTTGTGGATGGATGGATGGATGGATTGATGATGGGTGAGTGGGAGGATGGATGGATGAATTGAAGACATGATGGGTGGATGGATAGATGAGTGGATGAGTGGATAGATGGATGGGCAAATTTTTCCATATTCAAACAGATACTTCCCGCTTCCATGGCATGATTCATTCCTACCAGGCTACCTCATTCCTGGTGAGCTCAGGAAGCAATGCCAACTGTATGCTATGACATCAGTTATGTCAAACATGCCTGCTGGCACTGGGGAGGCAATAGGGCTTTATGGTTAAAAACATGGTCTCTGCTATCAGGCAGTCCCAAGAAGACTTCTGGGCTGTGTGACCCAGCTAAATGAATTCACCTCTCTGAGATTTACAGATTATAACCGAAGATTACAACAGAAACCATCTCAGAGGGTTTCTCTGAGTAACAGATGGACATATACTAAGCCCCCAGAATGCTGTATGTACCCAGTAAACACTTCCTAAATGCTTTATTGTTATTTTTGCTTATGCTGGGATAGGAAGGAAGCAAGTTAGGCCCCCTAAGGCCTAAGTGTGGACAGGGCATATTGTCACCTCTATCTCATCGGGTGGCAATGCTAGTTCCAGGGCTGAATCCAAGTAAGGGAGCAAGAGTGCAAAGTGCCTGTCCCTTGAGTGAGAATGTCTAAGGTCATCCATAAGAAGGAGGGTGGAAAGGGGCCAGCAGCCAGCGCCCCTGCCCTGGGGGAGACCACGCTGCAGCCCCGCCCTCCTCGGCTTCTCGCCTCAGCCCCGCCTCATCAGCTCCTGATCAAGGTCTAGAAGGATCCTGAGCGCTAAGTACCTTCTGTGCACGGGAACCGAGACCCACTCACGCCACACCCCAGCTTCTGTCTTCCCAACATCTGGACCTGCTCCGGGGAGCCATTAATCTCAGGCAATTTCTTTCCTCACTTGATTTGTTTATTTAAGGAAAACAAGTTGCTCCTAATTAGAAACACTGCTGTCGACGTTCCGCACATCCTAGCCTGCCTGTTTTCAGACCTTCTGCCTAAAATTATACCTGCGCTTTTAACATCTGCAAGTTTGTTCAGCAACCGTCCTAAGTGGAGGCTGCTGGCGAAGAGGCTGGAGCCTGGGCAGGGGGCCAGGGAGGCGGGCGGTGGGACTACCCAGGGCTCTGGAGCATGGGCAGCCACCAGCAGTTGGAAAAATGAACACGGAACATGCCAGAGCTGCTCAGAGCTGGCAGCAATTGCTGAATCAACACTGGGAAGGTGCCCAGGATTCAGGCCTGCAGAGCAGGGGACCCTGTAGGCTCGGGGATGGGTGTTATCACACCCTACTACCAAGTTAACTGCCCTGCAGACGCTCGGATACACCCTCGGAGCTGTACATGTGTGAAAGCACACAAACCCACGTGGGGCATGTGCGAAGGTTGTGCTGCCACACAGATGTGCAAACGCACCCAGAAGCACATGCGCACGTACACGCACACGTGCAAGAAGATGCAGGGCAACACTCCAGGTGTGCAGTCAGCAATTCCCTGGTGCACAGGGGACGCCAAAGTAACACACGTTCAGAGACACTGCGTACACCGCAACCCACACACCCAGACACCAACGCCCCTAAGCACACGCGTAGAAGTGCAATCAAGTGTGCAATGCTATACACGGGTGTGCACTTAGAAATATGTCTGAACACAAAGAGAAACACAAAAGTTGGTGCTGCAACACACCCAGACCCACAAAATCATGTATGTCTGCAAAGACACAATGACACGCACACTCGGATGTTCGCAAGCCCGTATGCCCAGAAACTCACCCATGGACCTGGAGACGCTCACACACACAAGACACACACACGCACACACACGCAGAGGAATGCATATGCACAGAGATATACACACAAGGATGCACTGGAAAATGCACAGCTACGGAGCCCACGGGGGCATAGCACAAATTCATGCATTTCTCACACACACACACCCGCCTCGCCGTGTGTGGATGGCAGGTCCATCTCTGGGTTCACGTTGATAGCCACTCTGTGTCCTTCTTAGACACAAGGGCTTGCACGCAGGCTCTTACCGTGACACATGAACCTGCACAGACACACCGGCAGCATAGTGGCACTGAGTCGCCCCTGTACATGTTCCAGGCGCACACGCATGTTCTTAGATGCATACTTGTGAAGCCATTGGAGACCGGGTGCACACTCGTATTGACACTATTCACACAGGTGCATGCACCAACACCCACCGCACCAGGAAAGCAAACTGTCCATTTCCTACGAAATAGATGGAGGTAGCACGCAGGGTCACTACTCCCGCCAGGGCCCAGCGCACACCCCGTCCCTCCGCGGCAGCCCGGTCAGCTGGGATGGGGTCTGCCTATCCCACCAGTGTTCTCAGCAGGAACCCAGGGCTGTTCCTGAAGCTCGGAACCAGACAGAAAGAAGCAAAGCTAACATCCACTGGGTCCCCACCGTCTCAGCATCTCCCCACCCCACCCCCATCACAGCTGCAAAACACTTCTTGATCCAGGGTGGCTGTTCCTGCCACGGACAGCAGCCCTCGGCCCCTTAGTGGACTGGAGGCCAGAAGCAGAACTGAACTTCTCTGCTCTGGGTCCCCAGACAGCTGCAAAGTTGAAGCCATGGAGACAGCTTACCTCCACCTCCCGTTGTCATGACGACACAGCAGCTGGGTGCACGGAGCCCTCCCAGATGCAGACTGCCCTGGGCGCCCCACTAGGAGCAGCTGGTCCAGCGGTGTTTTATGAGGAAGCAGAGAGGGGGCGGAGACTGCAGGTATCAGGTGACTGGACAGCAGACCCTGCCCCCAACCAAGGATCACCTGGTGCTTGGATGGGACAGAGTCCACCTCCCTGTGGAAACAGCACCCAGATGCCCAAGCACAGGCCCTAAACCACTCAGCCCGGGTGCTGTCCATGAGGAGCTCTGTGCCTTGCAAGACTATACTAAGTAGCCCTCATGCACCATCTCTTACTCCTCGACCCTTCTCAAGCAGAGCTATGGACGCTCCATCTTACAGTGGGGGAGCTGAAGCCTAGAGAAGGTAGCAACTGTCCAAACTTAGATCTGATCTGAGTCCGAGGTCTCCTAAACACCAAATTCTATCAACTCTTAGATTCTGAAAATCTCATGTGTGATATTGCTTAGGGCCATAGAGAATCTGAATAGGGACCTTTGAAGATACATGAAACCTCTTCATTTTGGAGAAGCAGCAGTTGGAGCCCAGAGAGGTCTAGTGAGTTGCCCAAAGTCACACAGCAAATTAACCTCCTGACCCAGAGCTGGGGCTCTTCCCCATGTATCAAGCCCTACACTCTGATGCCCCACAGGAATTCCCGGGTTTTGGCTGCTAAGAGAAGAAGATTCTGGCTTGGCTCCTGAACAGAATTCCATCAAAGGCAGAAGTTTCTGGGAATTCTACCTTGTGGGATTTGTCTCAGTAGAAACCCACAGCAATGCCACCCCTCAGAGGCAGGCCCCAGACCCCCAAGGGGCAATTACAGGGCCAGGGGAATGTTTATGACTCAACCAGCAGGTCATCCAAGCCAGTCAGGTAGGTAGGACAGCAGCCCTAGGCTGGGACCCCCACAAGGAAAAATGTCCTCTATGGGGCGCTGGCCACAGGAGTAGCTCCAAAATGATCACTGTGGGCTAGATGGCCTCTTTGTAGCATGCTCTTCACCAGGAGGAAAAATAATCTGGCCAAACTCTAGTTCTATGCAGGGCTCAGCAGTGTTAAGGGGCCTGGAGTGGGGGGGGGGTGGCTGCCCACATCACCAGAGCTGGGGCTGGGTGTGCCAGGAGCCCCTCTGCCCCTGGCTCCTCCAGCCCCTTTTCCACCAAGTTTGCATCTCCCCAGGCTGCAGTCTGAATGGTCCCATTGAGGAGCCCAGGAAACTTCCCCATTTTTTTTTTCTCACCTAAAGAAGCAGCCCTTTTGGAGCTGCAGGGAACATGCAGTGACCTCCAGCCCTGATAGTGGCTCTGCCGAGGAGATGAGTTGGTTCCTGCGATAACACTTGGGCTGCTGGGAGGGCTTGGATGGGGGCATTCTGGCTGAATATGCCCTTCTCCCCCACCCCCAACCTCCAGCTCTCCCCTCCCCCTGCATGCGCGCGCGCACACACACACACACATACACACACACACCCTCAGAGTGCACAGAAGCAAGTTTGCAAAGCACTGTGCAGCAACCCACTGCCAGGTAGCCCTGCCAGATGACAGGGACTCATTCCCCAGCATCTCACCCCAAGCAGCACCTCACAGAGCCAACTTGCAAATAAATACAACTCGTTCTTCCTCCGCTGGAACTCTGAGCTGGCCAGGGAGGGGTGATTCACGAATCCACTTAGAAGGACCCCCGTCTGCTCCCTGGCCCAGCTCAGCTGGAGTGCATGCTTTTGGGGACCAGAGGCAGGGCCAGAAAAGGGACGCCTGGCCAAGCTACCATGTCCCATCCTCTGCCAGAGGAAAGTTTGTCATTTACCCAAGCTGGGCTGTCACCACTCGGTGCTCTCCTCTCACCCAGCTTGGGCGCGGAGCCCCCCGCGTGCAGGAAAGCAGCTGGGACTGGAAGCCCCATGCCCGGGGGCTGGCATCGTTCCGAAGCAGCAGCGCTCCCCTCGGGAGCCCCTTAGCGGGTCCAGGCCCCCCAGTCCTTACCTGAGGAGTCTCGGCCACTTGCAAACTCTGCCAGCGGAGCTCGGCAGGCGCCGGGGTCTCTGCGCCTCCCACGTCCGGCGTGGCGCGCGCTCGGTGGGCGCCTTCCCAGCTGCCAGCTGCTGCAGTGGCTCCAGCAGAGCCGAGCCGCCCGCCTCTGCCAGCGACGCTCCTCGGCCGGGCCCGGAGGCGGATTCTCCGGCTCTGCTGCAAGGCACCCTCCGCGCCTCCAGCGGGAAAGTGGGAGAGCGTGCGCCCTG
Source organism: Aplodontia rufa (assembly GCA_004027875.1). Classification (NCBI taxonomy): domain Eukaryota; kingdom Metazoa; phylum Chordata; class Mammalia; order Rodentia; family Aplodontiidae; genus Aplodontia; species Aplodontia rufa. The sequence goes on from PVKS010017745.1 coordinate 29,815, forward strand.
GATTGCAGCAGCCGCGACAGCGGCGGCCGGGGACCAGGAGGCGGTGGCGACGCCAGCCGGCGAGCCGGGGAGGCGGGCGGCTGCGAGAGGAAGTGAGAGCCGCGTTCCGCGAGCCTGAGCTCCGGCGGGTGGCACTGCGGGCGCCCCGTGCCGCGGAGGCCCCGCTCGGGACCCGCCCGGGGACGCCCGCCAGGCGCGTGCCGGTCGCCGGGGGCGGCTCTCGCGGGGCTCCGGCCGCCTGGCCTGTGGCTCGCCGCCTCCTCGGCCGCCGCGCTCGCTGGCTCGCTCGCTCCCCGGGACTTCACGGCTCCAGCCCGGCTCCCGCGCCGCCGCCGCCAGCCGCGCGCCCCAGCCCGGCGCTCCTCGCTCGGAGCCACAGCACTGCCTACCGTTAACTCCTTGCGCGCCACCCGGCCCAGCCGGGCAGCCGGGCAGCCTGCGGCGGGGCGCTCTGGCGGACCCGCAGCCTCCCCGCCTCAGTTTCCCTGTCTGTAAAATGGGCTCGAGGTCCAGGTTGCAGGGTTATTGGGAGAATTAACTGAGACGATTACGCAAAGGGCCAAAGCGCCTGGCATCGAGTGAGCACTCCGTAAATGGCAGAGCGTTTGACGCTGCTGCTCCCTGTCTTAGCAAGGCGCTTTGTATACTGTAAACACCCAATGAACGGCAGTTTTGTTTATTGATGTTTAGATGGTGGTTTCAGGGGGCGATAGGTTTTAGCTAAGTGACCTCTGGGTGATCACGCTCCCTCTCTGAGCCCATTGTCTTCCAAGCTCTGTGATCTTGAGCAAGTCCCAGCACCTCTCTGAACCTCTGTATCTTCATCTGCAAAGCGGTGATGGTAAGGCAGATTCTCAACCGATTTCCAGGGACCCTGGGGAAGGAGCAGAGCTCATGATGGGTCACCTGGCAGGAGTTGGGTGTCTTTCTTCATTTGATGCCCAGCTACCCAGGTGCTTGTTATAAATCACTGAATTGTGCTTTTATGGGCATGCATTAAATCTTAACTTTTGAAAAATCTGTTGAGTGACAATTTCTTGAGCAAATTAGAACTGCGTTCAAGCATGGGCTCAGCCTCTTTCTCCTGTGTGATGACCCATTATTCCCTGTCTTGAGCCTGTTTCCTCATCCTCCAAACGGGGGCGTGATATTATCTCCTTGATAGGCGATGTGATGATGGTATGGTGTAATTCACTGGACCTGCGTACAACCAGTCTCCATCTACAGTGTTGCCTACCTGCTAGAGGAAAGAGATTTTGAAACTGATAGGAGAACTGTCTTTGAATTTCAGGGACAGCCACAGGTAAACACAGCAGGACAAGTTGAGTAATATTTTAAATGTTAGTCCGAAATTTCACATGGGACATGCCTGTACTAATTTCTTTTTTTGTTATTTACTTGGAATTCAAATTAATTAGATGTCTTGTACTTTTATTTGCTAATTTTTGCCATTCAGAGCCCATAGTCACCAGCTGTGTGTTGTGGTGTAAGTTGCTTAACCTCTCTGGTCTTGTTTTTCCTCATGTATAAAATGGGAATCAAGACCCCTTCCAGTGTTGACAAGAGAATGGAATTGATCAAAGCAGGTGGCTGTTCCCAGCACATGGTAAGGACTCTGTGTTTGTTCCTTACGCTTGTCGCCATCTGCCTCCCTCTTCTTCTGTTCTTCCTCTTTATTTTTGTCTTGGTCTTGGGGTTGCCAGGGCTCTGATGAGTCTTGTTGAACCCCATGGTTGGTCTTTGAAACTAAAAGATTATGATAAATGTCATAAAACATGAGCAATAAGATTGTAGGGTTTTCTCATACACACACACACACACACACACCCTCAAACACACTCACCCACACCCTCACACACACACTCACTCACACCCTCACACCCCACACTCACACTCACTCACACACACGCGCACGCACACACTCTCACACTCACACACACGCGCACACTCATGCTCACGCTCACACACACTCACACACACACACACGCACGCACGCTCTGTTTGCAGGAAGGAGTGATATCTGGTCCTCCAGACTCTGTGGTGGAGCAAATCCTAACCTTTGCTGCGGTCAGCCCTGCTCCCCGCTCATCTCTGCAATCCTTGTTCCAGGTTTCAGAGCCGAGCCCCACCCTCTCTCTAGCCTTTGATGACAACTCTGAATTTTATTGTTGTTGGACAAAATTCATCGTTGGACTCTTGAAGGACGGAGAAGAAACAGTGAATTTTGCGATAAATGATAACGATCAAGCGGGGTGTTGCAAGAGAGCTTCTGGGCACGAGGACAGGTAACACCTCCCAGCTGTGTTCATAGCACGAGTGACCCACACATCACTGCCACTTCAACCACAGCATCTAAAAATAGAACTTGCTCTAATTTCCTGGGTAGCTGAAGCAAACAGAGAGGATGTGTCGGGTGGTTACTTCCCTCTGACCGTGTGTTCTCCAGTGGCAAGAAGGGGCCTGGCTTTCAGAAATGTCAGGCATACCCTGGCGAAGATGCAGGACTCGGCTGCCGCTTAGCCCTAGGATGGAGCTCTGGCTCTCACACCTCGTAGCTGGTTGGCCTTGGGTAAATTTCTTAACCATTCTGAGCCTTGTCTTAAAAAACAGAGATAATGGTAATTCCGACCTTAGTGTTTGTGCAGATGGAGCGATAAGGATCTCTAGACTGTTTTCTGTGGGGCTGACTGTAAGTGTGTGAAGCACGTGAGCCACCACCTATTACGACAATTCCAGAAGGACAGGACGCACCCAAGGCCAAGTGAGATGGCATTCGCTCCGGAGCCACTCATTCATCAGAGGGAACCCCAAACCCGGAATTCAAGCATGTGCGTTTCCCAGGGTTAGAGATTTGATTTTTTTTTTCCAGACACTAAATAACTGACTCGCACATCGCTGTTAGTGTGTGGAGGAGCAGATAAGGTTGAGGGGAGAGCTGCGTGGGTCGGGGTGACTGCGTCCCAGGTAAGCAGCAGAAGGCGTCTTTTAACTCAGGGAGTCTGAGCACCATGCTCAGCCAGGGTTGGTCCCTTTGCAGTCCCTACTACTACTCTCTCACTGGAGTTTGCCTCTGCTCCCTGGTCCCTCAGGCCCACTCTGAGTCCCAAGCACCCTACTCCATCTGGTCAAAGTTGGGCTCCCACGTCAACTCCTACAGATCCAGAGCTGGGTCTCCCAGAGATCAGTTCTCTGTCCCCAGCACCCGTCGCAGACTAAGCACATAATAGATGTTCAGGGGAAAAAAGAGCCTGTTGAACAGATTAAACTCTGCAGTGTTGTCACAGATATATCAATGTCTTGGTTCGTGTGCGCTGCTATAACAAAACACCACAAACTGCATTAGCTCACAAACAGCAGAAGGTTCTCTCTTCCTGTTCTGGGCGTAGAAATAGAGGATCAAGGCACTGGCAGAGCCAGCGCGGAGGACGCGTCTTCTCACGGTGTCCTTGCATGGTGGAAGGGGCGACCAGCTCTCTGGGTCTCTGTTATAAGGGCACTAATCTCAGTCATGGGGGCTCCCACGTCCTGACCTATCCACCTGCCAAAGCCCCACCTCCTCAAACCATTGCCTCATGGGGTAAATTTGAACATATGCATTTTACGGGGAGACACTCAGACCCTAGCTCTCAGTGTGATCAAGAGAGCTTGTCCAGCAGCTGGAGCGGTAGCTCAGGTGTTTGAGTGCTTGCCTGGCATGCGTGGGGACCCGGGATCAAACCCCAACACACACATACACGACGAAGTGTCCGAGAAACAAAGGCCAGATGGAAAAATAAATAAAATTGATCCTCTCTCTCCATCAAAATTTCAGTACACAAATGTGGAATATATACAACATCGTGTCTGAATGGTGAGAAGCTGGAAGGAATCTAAATGCCTGTCGATAAACAAATGGGAATGGATTGATTCCAGTATATTCTTAAAGGGTAACAGTGAAAATTAATGAACTAGAACTCTATGAATCATCACGGGTAAATCTCAAAAAACACAGTGTTGAGCTGGGGGAGGCAGCGGTGCCCAGGAGGACACAGGAAGAAGGACAGCCCTTAATAAAGGACAACCCCCCGAAAGCCCTGGGCAGACTTTATGAGTGTATTTGCATATTCTGGAAGAGCATGGACGCACGCCTGGGGACCACGGTCACCAGGTTCTTCGTGCAGAGAGGTTGCCATGGTGGGGAAGGGAGTGGGGCAGGAACGGAGGAGCCTCGGCCTATTTTTAGTGTTCTGTTTCCCAGACAGTTTGGTGGATACATAGATGTTCATTATATTGTTCTCTGCACGTTTTTGCTTGACTGAACTATTTCATTAAAGGAAAAGGAAAGGCAGCGATTGGGAGTAAAGGCCAGAGCAGAACATTCCTGGTTTCTAACCCTGTTGTGATCGTTGCTGGCTGTGCATCTTGAGTCACGAACTTAACCTCTCTGAGCTTCACTTGTCTCAACAGCACAACTCTTCCAACGATGCCTCTTTGAAGCAGGAAATGAGACAATGTATAGGAATTGTTTGAAGCCATGTAAGCGGTTGACACGTGGGAACTATCAATATCATGATGGTTCATTACTAACAGCAATCTCAGGTTATTTGAGAACTGGAAACGTTTTGGAAGATCATCCATTTCTGTCCTTTCTGGGCAGGTACAAGTCCTGAGCCTGGAAAGGGTGAGTCAGTGGTCCAAGGTCATGTGAGAAGGTCTAAAAGCAGCTATTGAGAGGGTCTCTGGGGCACGGTACTGTGTGGGGCCTTGCTTCAATCCTCTTCCTACAAAACCTGCAGAAACCTCTGCTTCCTTCCGGAGGACCAGAGCTGACCATAGAGGGACCTGATACAGCTGGGGCACATCCCAGGGGCCAGGGAACACAGGCAAGGGTATTTATATCATTGTGAAAGAGATGGAGAATAACCATGTTACAAGGTCAAGGTCACCCCTTTCTAATACATATATATATATTTTTTTTGCATTTTTTTCTTTTCTTTTTTGGTGCTGGGGATACAACCAGGGCGTGTTCTGCCACTGAGCTACATTTCCAGCCCTAATTTATATTTTTAAATAGTCCAAACTTTGATACTTAACATCAACAGTCAGAATATGTTCACAACATACACGGTGGGGTGTGTGCTGTGTGACAGCCTCAAACTGGAGATAACCTGAAGGTCTGTCGGTGGAACGTGACGAGTAGCGCCATCGTCTTTTGATGAGATAGCTCACAGCAGCAGGAAGGAGTGAACTGGGGCTACCACAATCACCTGGGTAAACGTCACACACACACTGTCGAGAGAAGTCGGACCCAAAGAAGTCCACGCGGTCTGCTGCCATTTATATAAAATTCAAACACCGCAGAACTGAGGAAGCTGCTAGAAGTCAGAAGGGCTGCACCCATGCCACAAGGGGTTGCTGGGACGGGGCTGGTGGGACGGAGGGCACTTGGGGAGCTGATAATGCTCCTATTTTTGCTCTGGGCGCTGTTTATGTGAGTGTGTTCCTGGGTATATACTTGTTATTTGTGCATTTGGACTTCATGAAAAATGTCTTTCAAATGTGAAAATTTGCAAATTCCAGCATTTTAACCTTTATTGGTTACAGGCGTCTAATCGCCGCCGCCCAATGTCTAATCGCTGCCGTCCAATGTCTAATCGCCGCCGTCCTGGATCACCCTCATGATGAAGAGGATAAAGGTAAGGCTCCAAATGAGCTCTCGCTCCTGAGTGCGACCTTCAACATAGCACCCGAAACCAGCTTTCCTTTCAGACCCACTGAGAAGGGGATTGTTGACACAGAACCGGGCCAGGTGGGGACGAGGGCCATTACTCAGGACATGTGATCCAGAGAGGCAAATCACCCAAATTATCTGATATGGCAGATTCTCAGGATCGAATGACCCAGATAACAGTCGGCTGCACAGTGACACCACACATTGTAGCCAAAATACCGCAAGATGGGTCCTTTGGCTGGGACCACGCTTGTGGGCAGAGAGAACACAAGCCTGTGTCCCTGAGGTCTAATTTCTGCCACAGGAGCCATGGGAGCCCCATGAGTCTGCAGGGACCACAGAGAGCTCCAGGCAGCACCCACCCCTGCTAGTCCTGCCTGCCTTGTGGTGGCCCCATGACTTTGTAAAGAGATCTACAACTCTAGCCACCGATCACGGATCATCTCATCCAATTCCTATTGAAGCCAACAGCTCTGGGACAGAAGTAATATCGTTATTCCTATTTTGCAGGGGAGGAAACTGAGGCTCAGAGGGGTCCAATGAGCCACCCCAGAGTGAGCACCAGAAAGAAGTAGAATCGCTCACTTTTTAACTGATTCTCTCCAGTCTGACCCTCCTTCTCCCAGGAGGGCTGTTCCCGTTTTACCAGGGTCGCCTGAGAGTCAGGCTTCAGGGTGGATCTCACCTCCGCAGGACGCTCCATGAATCCTGTCCTAGGCAAAGAAAGAATGAGATTTATGGGGAGAAACCTCTATGGAGGCTAAAGAGAAAGGGAAGAGGAGGGAGCTGGGAGAGATTTCAGACCATGGTGCAGGTTCAGCACCTGGGTGGGAAGAGGAGGAAGGAAGGAGGGAAGGAAGGTGGGAAGGGCCGGAGTGGTGGCTCAGCAGTTAAGGAGCTTGCCTGGCATGCGCAAGGACATGGGTTCAAACCCCAACACCACGTACACAACCAAGTATCAGAGCAACAAAAGTCACATGGAAAACTAAATAAAATCGATCCTCTCTCTCTCTTAAAAAAGAAGGAAGGAGGGAGGGAGGCTTTTCAGGAAGAGCCTCAGACAGCAGCATGGCTCCTGACAGTCCCACTGGAGTCCCAGAACAAACGTAGCCCGTCGGCAGAGTCCCAGGTGAGGCTGGGTGGCCCAGCTTGCCATTCTTCAGTGGACCATGGATTAGTGTGAGTTTTTTTTTTTTTTAAAGAGAGAGGAGGTGTATTAATTTTTAGTTTTTCATGTGGCCTTTATTATTCCGACACTTCATTACGTACAGCGTGCTGGGGTTCAAACCCACATCCTCACGCATGCCTGGCAAATGGCGTAACTGCTAAGCCATTGCTCCAGCCCCCTGCAATTTTTACGGAAGACAAAAATGAATGAGCATGAATTTATTCAGTAAGGTTGCGGGAGGGCCCAGGGATGCAGCGTCTCTTTAAAGCACCTGTTGTAATTATTTACGGCATGGTTGCGCTGCCTATTGTCTCTGACTTCTATAAGGGAAGGAATTATCCCATTTGACCTGGCAGGCAGTGGATGCTCAATTAGTATTTACGGACTGACAAACTTCTGAATAGTCCCTGTGTTGGTTGATTGCTACAGGTTTCCTGAAGATGTTCCATGCAGTATATTTTAATGACGTGGATGAGGATTTGATGTTAGATCTGGGTTCAAGTCGTAGACCCAATGCTTCCTAACTGTGTGGCTTTGACAAGTCATCTTACCTCTCTAGTTTCATTCAACTCATCTTTAAAATGGAGACAATAATAGCTATCCACAGATGGAATACTGTTAGTATTTTTATCATCCGATGACCAACAGACTTATCAGGTACACTCGGTTACTTTTAGTGTTTGTGATCACTCGATGCAGTGTGGGACTTTGCCTCCAAGACATGATTATTATCTCCACGTAGATCATCACTTTCACAGAAAGACTGTATTGAGCCTTCAGCGACGCATCTCTTATAGGTAGGATCAGCGCTGTGCTCAGTTTCCTGAAACCACAAGCCTTCCCTTAGGGGACAGGATCCACACCTGTGCGTTTCTATCACTTCACAATATTGCAGGGACTTGAAAAACGCAGATTCCTGACCCCACACTGAAACTTCAGCCCTATGACCACATGCAACATGCATTTATGGACTTATCCACACAAAAGCTCCCACGTGGTGGTACTGTTTCCATCCTGTGGATGGAGAAACTGAGGCCCAGAGAGCTGAAGTGACCTTCGCAAATCTGTGCAAACCGAAGGCTCCAGGCCTGGGTGGTCCCAGCTCTGCCCTGGGGATTCTTCCATTGGAACACGTGGCTGTGAGGTCTGATTAACAGGTCAATCCTGATGCAGCCTAAATCGCAGCAGGATGCCCTCATTCTCCCCAGAGATGCCAGGCTGGCCTCCCAGGAAATGCCCTTAGAAATCAGCCTCTTCCAGCATGTTCCAATTTAAACGCGCGGGTCTCCTGGGAGGAGCGAGAAGCATGGGGCTGGAGGATTTTTACCTTGGAGCTCTCAGGAGTCAGCCTGACCCGGTTAGAGCCGCTCCAAGAAGCCTCGGTGTTTTGAAAGTCATTTTTTCTTGATGTCTCCACGGCTCAACCCTTTTCCATGTAAATACACTCAGGAGTCACAGTCCATTAATAACAACGGCGGCATTCGCTGACCTCTTCTTCTTCCGCGGAGATTTGGGGTCCACCGGCAGGAGCCCTCGCATGCTTGTGGGCGCTGCACACACTGCATAGCTGTGCAAAGCGGAGATATTCCTATCTCATAATCCAGATGGGGAAACCGAGGCTCGGGAAAGCTAGGTCCCCTGCCCGTTGTCACAGGGCTGGGAGATGGTGTAGCCGAGACCTGCACCCAGCCTGGCCACAGTCTGGAGGTAAGATGAGGCATCTGGAACAGAGCTAACAGAGCTGGGTGTTGCGCTGCCCCCTCCGCTGCGGGAACCCCTTGAAGACATAGGGGGACATCGTCGCCCTTGGCGCTCAGCCTTCCGTGCCATCCTGTCCACCCTCCACACCCAGCCGCAGCAAGCCTTTCAAACACACAGCACTGGCTCCACCATGGCCCTGCTTAGGCTTCCCAGGGGCCCCTTGGCACCCAGAGACCAGAGCCCGGCCTCTTCCCTGGGTGCCCAGGGCTGTTGGGAGCTTGGCCCGCGCCGCTCGTCCTCCACCGGATCGCGGGCTCTCCAGCCTCCCCCACAGCCCTGCGCATCCACCACCTGGCCTTCACAGATGCCACGTCCTGTCCCCTGCCTGGAACACACTTCCCGCCTTCTGCTGCTCCTCCCAGCAAACTCCTGCTCAGCCTGCCTTTTCCAACGCTGCCCTTCCTTGGGTTAATTTGGTTCCTCGAACCCCACCCACCGTGGCCACCAATGCAGCAAGGCCAGGGAGACTAGAGCCAGCCCAGTAGTTACTCTCATTTACGCCTTTTGGTCCCACTCAAGGAAATGCATCTCAGCAGTCAGCGACAGAAGCTGGAAACCTTCCTGCTGGACACAGATTTATTGTTTTCTTTGCGCAGAAGAATACACCCCGCGGTTCAGGTGCCGCAGCCCCTGCGTGTCCGGAGGGCCCCTCTCGGAAGAAGAGCGGACGACCTCTGAGCCAGCCCAGCCTTGGAAGCTCAGGTTTCTAGCCACGTGATTGGGCTGAGAATGGGTCCACGTGACCTGAGCTCAGCCAATCAGAGAACTTCCTGAGAATTTTCTAACTGGTGGTGGTGGGAAGCTTCCTCGCGCCGTGCCGTTCAGGAGCCCTGCCTGGAGGTCCAGATGCTACCTGGGACGTTGGTTTGAGCCCAGTGAGATGAACCAGAAAATGCAGATAACAGGTGCAAGAAAGAGCGGGTTGGGGAGTTAGCCCCTGGATCCACCTGCACCCCTGCTTCTTTCTGCAGTTGGTTTAAAAGGACCGGTTGATAGATCTCTGGCAGGTTCAAGTTCAAGAGGCTTTGGGAGATTTACAACCACAGGGTTCTGACAAACATGGTTTAAAACTGCATCTCCAATTATTTGATGTCACAATGTCATCCGTAAATATTTATTAAGGACCCACAAGGGACCAGGTTCTCTACTAAGAGATGGGGACACAGAGGGAGCTGCGAATGTGACCCCCTACCCGTGCAGAGCTGTGCTTTCCAGTGCAGTAGCCACTAGCCTCATGCACCTGTTTAAATCTAAGATAATTGACATTAAGTGAAATTTAAAAGCTAAAGCAAGCAAATATTCCAGTTAAAAATGGGCAGAGATTTGAATAGACATTTCTCAAAAGATGACATAAAAATGGTCAAGAAATATATGAAAAGGTACTCAATATCATTAATCAGCAGGGAAATGCAAATGAAAACCGCAGTGTGATATCACGTGTTGGTGGGGAGGCTGAGAAAAGGGAACCCTTCCACACTGTTAGTAGGCATGCAAATGGTGCTGCCATTATGGGAAAGTGTGGAGGTTCCTCAAAAAAATTAAAAATGGAGGTACTAGCCAGGTGTAACACAAGCAGCTCCGGAGGCTGAGGCAGGAGGATTGCAACTTTGAGGCCAGCCTCAGCAACTTAATGAGGCCCTAAGCAACTTAATGAGACCCTGCATCAAAATAAAAACATAAAAATGACTAGGAATGTGGCTCTGTGGTAAAGCACCCCTGAGTTAAATCCCCAGCATCCCCCACAAAAAAAATATATATATATAGTATGATTCAGCAATACCCTTTCTGAATGTACATGCAAAGAAAATGAAATCACTGACTTCAATTGATATTTATGCTTCTAAGTTTTTCACAACACTGTTCACAATAGACAAGATGCAGACTCTACCTATTGTCCCATCAGTTAGTTGCTCAATGGATATAGAAAATGTGATAGACCTACACAACGGAATATTGTTCAGCCTCCAAAAAGAAGGAAATTCTGTCATTTCCAACAGCATGCATCAGCTGGGAGTTTATTACACTAACCGAAATAAGCCAGGCACAGAAAGACAAATGTCACACGATCTGACTCAGAAGTGGAATCTAAACAAGTTCAGTTCAGAGAAGCGCAGAGTGGTGGTTAAGAGGGGCTGGAGTGTATGGGAAATAGGGAGATGTTTGTCAAAGTTACAGTTTCAGATAAGCAGTGTAAGCAAGTTCATTTAGAGTATAGTGAGTACAGTTAACAATATTCTATCATATACTTAAAATCTGCTGAAAGTAGAACTTAAAAGTTTTCACTGTAGAAAGGAAAAATACCATATCTATGTAAGGTAATAGGTATGTTAATTAGCTTGATTGTGGTAATCATTTCACAATATATATGTATATGTATATTAGAATATCATGTTGTACACTTTACTTTTATCTTTTTTTAAATTTTATTTATTTATTTTTGGTTTCAGGGATTGAGCCCAGGGGCACTTAACCACTGAGCTACATCCCCAGTTCTTTTATTATTTTTTTAAATTTTGAGACAGAGTCTCACTAAGTTGCTTAGGGCCTTATTAAGTTGCTAAGGCTGGTTTTGAATTTGTGATCCTTCTGCCTCAGCCCCCTGAGCTGCTGGGATTACAGTCTTGCTTCACTAAGGCTGGCAGATTGTACACCTTAAATATGTGTAATTTTTATTTGCCAATAATATGTTAATAAAGGTGAGGACAGAAAGGACATTTCACTTTAAATAATTTGACATTCCTTTTTGTCCATTTCTGAATTTTAACTTGCATTTTCAAGGGGAAAATTGAATTCACTGCTCAAAACAACTTGGAAGTCAATGTTGAAATCCGTGCAGAATTCTAGAATATATATGTATTATATATAAAAATATAAATATGCATACATATACATGCATATAAAGAATATGTACGTATGTATGTATTCCATTCTGTTCCACGTTTAGTTCAAA
>PVKS010017746.1:0-41409 GCA_004027875.1 Aplodontia rufa
CTGCTTTAATGGGGACTCGGAGGCTTGGTTTCTGGAAGCATTAGCATACAGCTGCCGGGCTCTGTGCCCCATTCCCAGCGCGTACTTTATCCCAGCCTTATCATCACTTCTCTCAAGCAGAAAACAATCAACAGCTCCTCACACACACAGCGACTTTCGAGCTGCTCTCCCAGCTTCTTGGCTAACACTCCTTCGCTCGTGTCTTCTAACACACGTATACCCTCTTCTAAGGGTAAATATTGATTGGCCAGCTTTTTATTCCCTGTGCAACATTTTTCTTCCCTTTCTCGCTTCATCTCATTTCTATTTTGCCTCCCTGTGATATTTTAGTGCATTAAAACCACAAGGACCTTTTTTTTTTCCCTCAAAGAAGATGGTTACACCATTAAAAACTGGCATTTGTCAGATTAGAGGCATCAGGTAGGGTGTTCCATGTGATGTGAAATCATATATTTCTTTGGAAAATTAACTTTGGTATTTTCTTAATATTCTTTGCTTAAAAATACAAAATTCCAATCTCAGGAGGAGAGCTCAAGATATTCCCAGCTCAACAGCAAATGGGGAAATACTCAGGGACTTCAAGTGCTCACCCCTCTCTACAGAATTTATGTCCTGTGCACACCCAGAAAGTCCAAATATTGGTCTTTTGGAAGCCCTTTCATTTGCCAGTCTTTATCGTTGCTTTATTCATCTCTTAAAATAGCCAATTTCAATCGATGGCCAATGGCTCTTGAATCCTTCTCTTATTCTTAGGAAACTTGTTCTTCAGTGGTAAAGCTCTGAAGTCTGCACATTAGATTCAGGAAATTATTTTACATATATGCCAAATTTCCTACATTCAGGAAATAACTTTCTAAGAGAGAGAAAGGATTAAAATAATGTACTCCAGAATATTTATTAGGTTAAGGATGCTTTAGGAATTTTCAAATGTGTCAGGATGCCTATTGGAGATCCAGGACTACTTCCCAAAAGGCAGCAGAAAACTGTTATCAAATTTATGCATGATTTGGTACTGAGGTTGACATTGTCATTTGGGGTCATTCATATGTGACTAGAGGCTTTATCATGGTAATAGTTGGTCACAGAAGTCATAACTGTTGGTCTTCTAACTGAAGTTGTTCTGTTAATCTTCATCCCAGCATCCCCGGGCCTGTCACAGAAACACATTCCATCTGCTGATGAGTTTGACCCAAGTCCTCTCAGGGGAAAAAATCTAGGGAGGAGAGTTGCCTGAGCTGACTCGTTCTCCAGCCTCTGTAATATGGTTCCGCATGTGTTGGGTCTCAATTCTGAGGAGGGAACCAGGAGCAATTGTTTCCCATTCAAGTTACACAGTTTGTACCATATGGCCAATGCTGGGCCCTCCCCCCAAATGACCCAACGCATTTGTGTAAAATTTACGTGTGAAGGAATTAGTGGCATTTATTGCTTGTTTTTGCCTGCCTTGAAAAAAATCAGAGTCCAGTGTTCTGGAACAATTTTATTTTGGGGGAAGTGTCAGACAATTTGGTAGTTCAAAATAATTAAGTGGCTTGCAGCAGAGAGTTGGATAATGTGTGGCTAATTGTGTAATGGCAACTATAAACTTTCCTCATAAAATGGATAGTCATTGTTAAGAGTGCCAACTTTTTCAAAGCAATTTTTGTTTAGTTTTTCATGTGAACTTCATTCCTCAGACACTTCGTGTGTACATGGTGCTGGGGTTTGAACCCATGTACTTGCATATGCCAGGCAAGCGCCATAACCACCGAGCCACTGCTCCAGCCCCAGTGTGCCAACTTTTGCTAAATGTTAACAGAAATACAAAAGATGAACAAAAACTGGAATTGTGTTCATGGAAACCAATTTTAAACCCTGATGTTGGTCAAAAAATTATGTCACACTATACTAAAAGAGACTCAAATGACAACAATCTTAAGTGTTATTTCTCCAGTTTTTGAATCCATGTACTTTCTAGTAGGTACTTGTTTTATTTTATAAGAGAGATTCTTATTGGATCAGCATAGTCTTACATATTGGGGGGAATCATTGTTACATAGTCATTCGTACATAGGTATTCTCAAAGTAAGTTTAGCCCAATCCTTGTCCAGGATCTTCCTGCACCTTCACCAATTCCGTGATCTCACGTTGTCGCTTCTGTAGTTTCCCCATGTTATAGATAGCATATACATGTGTAATATTTTTGAAATGTCTGGGTTTATATGCTTGCCTGAGTATAGTTTGGCTTCTCATGGGAGTGGAGTGTACCCAACCTTATTGATAACTCTCTTTTCCTCTCCCTCTCCCTCACTGCCTTGTCTCCCCCTCCCACCTCCAGCTTATGTGATTCTTCAACTTTGGTGGTTTTATTAATTAAACTTAGCTAACTTTCATCCTGTCTTACATTTTACTCTAGCTTCCACATATGAGAGAAAAATTAAGGCTCTTAAGTCCCTGTGTTCGGAATGTTTAACTCAGCATGATTTCTTCCATTTCCATCCATTTAGCTGCAAAAGCCATGATATCATTCTAATAGTAGAGGAGAACTCTATTGTGTGTGTGTGTGTGTGTATCCCAAACTGTGATACTGTGATATATCACAGTATCAGAGTTTTTGGATCCACTGAGGGGCATCTGGGTTGATTCCATAGTTTAGCTATTGCAAACTGAGCTTCTAGAAGCATTGATGTAGCTGTGTCTCTGTAGTATGCTGATTCTAGCTCTTCTGGGAAAATACCCAGGAGTGGGATAGCTGGGTCATATGGTGGTTCACCCCTAGTTTTTTGAGGAGTCTCCATACTGGTTTCCAGAGTGCACAAATTTGCTGTCCCACCAACAATGTGTTAGTGTTCCTTAAGAGAAAGGGTTTCTGATCCACATTATAAGTGACAGGTAACAGGGGATCCCTTGTCACCCCCACCCCCCAGCAAAGCAACCCTGTTCAGGGTGAAGGGAAGTGAACTAGATTAATTTCCCACCATCATTTTATAATCTAAAACCTATGTGTGAGTCCCTGGATCATCCAGTTTTCCTGTGCCTTTCTTTATGCTCATGGTCTGAAATAATAATTTTAAAACACAGGGAATATGATAATAACCTCTTTCTTTCAAAAGGTCATGCAAGCTATCCTACCCAATCAGTTCTTCTGATGTAGGGCTACAGATTTAATTTTTCATCATCTGTTTACTAATTTTTCATTCTGAGCACATGGTTTTCTTTTTCAACCACCCGTAAGTATTACTGGGTAAACATGCTAAGAACAAGATTGATCCCAGAAAATTCCAGGAAATCAAACAGAATAAGACCCAAGGTAAAACAAGGTTTTCACAGTATCGTTTCATTTCTTTGCTAAAATGAATTATTCAGCACGGGAACAAGCCTGGTATTTATTTGTAAAGCATCCCTGCCCCAGAAGAGAGACGCACGGCCGTGCTCCACCTACTGGAAGAAAAGAAAACTACACGGATAAGTGAGGCGGAAAACAATCCACAAAACCACCCTGGCACTTAGCTGTCAAGGCCGGCTTCTGGGAATTTTTCTATTGCTACAGAGTACTTCTGGGAACTAAATGTATACGTATAAAAAGATGGAGACCCTGGCCACAATTAGATGATGCCGGGCCATGCGTACATGGGCAGGTGGTAATGATTGTAGCGCAGGTAGTCGAGGATGCTCTTTTCCACCAGGCTTTTGTAGATGGTTTCCTGGAAAACTCTCTTGAGGTATTTCCTGGGCTTCTCGTTCAGGTTTATTTCCTCATCTTCTATCTGATGGGCTAACTGTTCTATGGAAGGCAGGTGTTCCTCCTGTGAAATAAAGGGCCCACATAAAGAAGTTACTTGGACTCAACACCACAATAAACAGGCAATTTTGCAAAAATAAAACAAGGTGTGCTTGGTTCCTGAAGAACGGTAATTTTTTGTTTTTAGAAATTGTTTTTAATCGTGGCAAAATATACATAACATGAACTTTACCCACTGAGCGTTTTTAAGTGTTCAGTACATTCACATTATTGTACAACCATCACCAGCAGAACCTTTTCATTTTCCCAAAGTTGAAACTCTGTGTCCATTAAATAACAACTCTCTGTTCCACTCTTCTCTCAGCCCCTGGAAAAAGCACTGTTCTTTCTCTATGACTACTCTAGGGACCTCAGATGAGTGGAGTCCTACCGAGTTTGTCTTTTGTGAATGGTTCACTCATAACATCCTCAAGTTTCACCAAGGATGGTCATTTTATCTCCTTATTTTTCAGATAAAAATTATCTGTATATCATGCTTGCATTAAAATTAATAAAGGGACAACTGAATATTTGTGCTTGAAAACTCCTAGATGGTTTAGCTGGTTATTGTCCCTAAGAGATAGGATATAAGAATCTTAGAATAAATTCTTAGTAAAATCAGTTCTAATTGATATCTTTAAATATAGGGTCGAGAAGAATAAAGTTATTTGAAGTTGAGAATCAGATGCTGTGCAATCTATACTATCATAGAGGTTTTCCAAGCATATCAAAATAAAAATGTTAAACATAGAGACAAGTGATAGGATTGTGCAGTGAACACCTGTCCCCCCACACCTGTCCCCCCAGGTAGCATTTTACTGTTTGCTTCTTTTCCCCTTACCTGCTCTTCCATGGGAGGATTGTTATTAACACAGGTTTGAGGTTTTGTTTTTTTTTTAAGAGGACAATGTGAGAGAGAGAGAGAGAGAGAGAGAGAGAGAGAATCAATTTTTATTGAGCTTTTCACATGGATTTCATTGCTCCAACACTTAGTTGCATATGTGGGTGCTGGGGTGTGAACCCATGTACTCGTGCATGTCGGGCAAGCACCGTAACCGCTGAGCCACCGCTCCAGCCCCAAGGTGTGTGTTTTCTTAACACTATGATTGTTAAACACTATATTAAATGTTTCCACTTCCAATAATTCTTGTTTTCTTACAAAATGGATTATTTGCAGGTTTCTACTGTATTGTTAGTGGTAAGAACAAATAAAGAAGAAGACTCAAGCTCTACGGAGGCATGATGTCATTATCACTGGGTTGTTTAAGTAACATGTGACCAGGTATGGGAGATTATACACACAGTATCTGGACGAATAGCCTGGGGACGTCAAAGGAATTCAGGTTTAAACCAGCTCCATGAGGCAGTTCAAGGGCAAAAGAGGACTGATGCCATATCTTAGTATAAAACACTGAGCGTACCTACACATACCTGGAACATTCTGCAGACACACACAGGGTTGGTTCTTTCTTCCTTAAATTCTCTGAAGAATTGTATCAAACCATTACAAAAACAATAAATTTAGATTATGGAAGACTTCTGGCTCACTGCTCTATGATTCTGTTCTCACATTAGGGAGAGTAGATTATGAAATGGAACTTTTAAGTGAAGCTAAGACACACTGCTCTAGATTATAAACAGGTTTTTGTGCCTTTGTCTCTTAGTGTCACCTCTCACAGTGCTCACCTGTGACCAATTCACCTCTCACAGTGCCACATTCAATATATGATTTTTTTGTGTGTGTCTGGCCTCTTTCACTTAGCATGTTTTGTCTTTTTTTTAAATCTTCTGACAGTTTCTTTTTAATTTTTTAAAATTTTTTTTCAATTTTAATTTTAATTTTTGAACAACCATACAAATTTTTAACAAAATAATATAAAATGTGTATAGTTTCTGGATACTAGATATACCCCCAGGAGTGCCCTCCCAATTTCCCAACCGTATCCCTCCCTTCCCTTCCCCACAATATCTCTAAAAAAGTATTAGGTTGTATAACATTACACCTTATCTGGATTTAACACATGATAATAGACCACCTTTCTGAACGGCCAGGGTCTAGTTCCAACCTCCACAGATGAGTGGAGACATTCGACCATTAGTTCTCTGTCATTTACCTTCAAAGGCTGCAATATCATTGTTTCTAATTGCTGTGTAAAATTCCATGGTATATATGTACCACAGTTTTTGGATCCTTAATTTTATTTTTAATCGACAAGTGATAATTGTACATGTTTATAAGGTACAATGTGATGTTCTGAAACCTGTGTTCACCGTGGAATGAGTAAATCAGGCTAATTAGCATGTCCATCGCCTCATATGCTTACCATTTCTTTGTGGTGAGAATATTTACTTATTTATTTTTGTGTTGCTGTGGATTGACTCCAGCATGGGAACATTTAAAATGTACTGTCAGCAATTTTAAGATATACTGTATATTATTATTAACTCTAGTCAACACATTGGGCAATGAATTAATAAAACATTCTTTTGTCTATCTGAAACTTTGTACCCTTTACGTTGAAACCAGGTGGTGCGATACCTCTAACATTGTTCCTCCTTCTTAAGATTTGCTTTAATTATTCAGTGTCTTTTGTGGCTCCATATAAATTTTTCAATTCCTTTTTTCTACTTCTGTGAAAAATGCCATGGGAATTTTGATAGCGATAACACTGAATTTGTGGATTGCTTTGTATAATATGGGCATTAACAATACTAATTCTTGCAATCCATGAACATAGGATATCTTTCTATGTACTTGTGTCAGCTTCCATTTTTTTCATCAATTTTGCTTTTGTTTTAGTTTTTTTGGTGTGTTTTATTTCTTCTGCAAAAAGCTTTATTTTTATTGGGACCGAGGCTTAGATGGGACTACAGAAAGGTTAAAACAGCTGGAGGGAGAGACTCCAGGCCTGACACTAGGAGATGCAGAAGGGGCCCTCAAAGTTACTGGACTCCGGAGCTTCTAGCTATGCTTGAGGATGAACTTTCAAGGATAAATGAACCTGATCAGGTCTTGGGGCCACCAACTGTCAATCTTCTTGATGAGTTTCATCTTCCCATCTGGGAACTGGTTCTCCAGGAAGTCAGAGAGAGGGGGATCTGTGTGGGTAGAACCCAGGAACCCCAGATCCACATGGTTCAAGTTGTTCTCTGGGACCATGGCAGCTTCCATGGTGTCCAGGATTTTACTCCACTCATTTTAAGAAGGCTTTTGCATATCTTAGAAGTGGGCATGAATGCTGCACTGGTTTTGTATCTTTCAAGAGATGCTCAGAGCATTAATGCTTCTCTCCTCAGCCAACTTGTAGAAGAAGTGGCCCACACCCTCCAGAGTCACATTGTCCCAGTTGAAATAGTAGCCTAGAGAGAAATAGGTATAGGAGGCTTACATATGCAAATTGAACAGGCAGGTGAACTGAACTGGCCTGCAACTCTAATGAACTTGGGAGGCCCAGGTTGGTTGGCAACAAGGAGCAAACCACTGAACAATGGTATTGGCTGGTCCTGAAGGCAGGATGTGAGTGAGGAGAGTCCTGAAGCTTGCATCTGGAAAGGAGATCCGAAGGTGGCTGGAAGCTGGAAGAGAGGGACCCACTGGATCTGTCCCATCCAAACATCATTAAAGCAAGAGAGAGAGCTGTGGGACCTCCAGGCGCACTACTCTCACCAATGTTTTGTGCGCAGATCATTCACCTGCTTGGTAAGATTTACTCCCCAGTATGTTTTATGCTGTTGTAAGTGGGATTGTTTCCTTAATTTAGTTTTCAGATCCATCAATGTCAGCGTACAGAAATGCTACTAATTTTCATATGCTGATTTTATGTTGGTAATTTTACAGAATCTATCAATAAAGTTTTAAGAGTTTTATTTTTCTTGGTGGATTGTTTTCTCCCCCTCTTCCTCCTCATCCTCTTTCTCTTCCTTCTTTTTGGTGAATTCTTTAGAGTTTTCTATATATAAGATCATATCATCATGATCTTATAGAGACAAATTCACTTCTTTTTCTATTTTGTATGGCTTTTATTTCTTTTTCTTGCCAAATTGCTCTGTCTAGGATTTCTAGTACTACATTAAGTGGCAGTGGCAAGAGTAAACATGCTTATCTTATTCCTGATCTTAGAGTAAAAGCTTTCAACTTTTTATTATTGAATATGATATTAGTTTTGGGCTTGTCATATATGGAGAAATATTCCTCCTATACTTTTGAGAATTTTGTTTTTTAATCATGAAAGGATCCACATTTTGTCAAATGCTTTCTCTGCATCTATTGAGATGATCATATCATTTTTGTCCTTTTGGAATAAGGTTTTGAGGTTCATCCACTTTGTAGAATGTATCAGTACTTCATTTAATTTCATGGTTAAATACTATTCCACTCTGTGGATAAATCACATTGACTCGTTGGACATTTGTGTTGTTTCTTCTTTCTAGCTATTATGAATAGTGTTTCCTTGAACAATATACAAGCAATAGTTCAAATATCCTTTTTAATTCTTTTGGATATACTTATGGTAGTATACTTGTTAGGTCATTTGGTAATTTTGTGTGTAAATTTTTGATGAACCATCAAATCATTTTCCATAGCAGCTGTACAATTTGCATTGCCACCAACAATATGCAAGTCTCCATTTTTTCCACATCCTCACTAAATTTTATTTTCTGCCTGCCTGCCCTTCTTTCTTTCCTTTAGCCATTTTAGTGGGTGTCAAGTAACATATCATTCCCCCTCCCCCAGTTCTGGAGATTGGACCCAGGGGAGATTTACAACAGAGCTACATCCCCAGTTCTTTTCCTTACTATTATTATTTTTTGAAATAAGGTCTCACTAAGTTGCTGAGGCTGGCCTCAAACTTGCATTCCTCCTGCCTCAGCCTCCCATGTCACTGAGATTACAGGCATGTACCACCATGCTTGGCCTTGTTACTAACTTTTGAAATTGGAAAGTGTGAGTCCTTCAACTTTGTTTTGTTACTTCCTCAAAATAATTTTGGCTATTTGGAGTCCTTTGCATTTCCATATGAACTTTTCTATTTCTATTTAAAAAAACTTTGAATTTTATCAGATTGCTTTGAATCTGTAGGTTAACAATATAGCCTTTAAATCCATATGGATGTTTTTTCATGTATTTAGGTCTTCTTTAATTTCTTTCAAATGATTTTGTAGTTTTCAGTGTAGAAAACTTGTGTTACTACTTTGATTAAATTTATTCCCAAGTATTTTATTTTTTGATGTTATTATAAATGGAATTGTTTTCTTAATTTCATTTTCAGATCATTTACTACTAAAGTAGACAACTGATTATCATACATTGATCTTGTATCTTATAATAAATTTGATTTATTAGCTTCAAGAGTTATTTTGTTCAATCTTTAGGATGATATGATCCTAAAGTGAATGATATTAGTCATGGACTTTTAAAATAAATATTGTAAATATTTATCAGATGGGCAAGTTATCTTCTATTGCTTTTATGTATGGTTTTTTTTTTGTTGTTTGTTTGTTTTTAGAAAGGGGGCAGTGAGAAAGACAGCAAGCAAGAGAGAAGCAATCTTTATTTAGTTTTTCATACGACTTTCATTCCTGGGACATTTTGTTGTGTATGTGGTGCTGGGGTTTGAACTTGCGCACTTGTGCATGCCAGGCAAGGGCTATAACCACCGAGCCACCACTCCAGCCCCTGTGTATGTGTGTTTTAAATATAAAAGCGTGTTTGATTTTTTCAAATTTTTTTCTGCATCAACTGAGAACATATTATTCTCCCTTTCATTTTATTAAAGTGTCACTTTATGTCACTTTGATTTATTTTCATATGTTGAGCCTTTCTTGTGGTACTAAAGCAAATCCCATATGGTCATGGTCTATAGTCCTTTTAACATGGTATATAGTCCAGTTCTTATTTCTAACTACTTAACTCTTCAATTCTGATGATTTTGTATTTATAATCACTGTATCTTTTTAAAAGGGTTTTGAAGGATAATTTTGACTGTGCAGAATTTCACTTTGGTCAGTGACAATAAGCTTCATCCGTAGCTAAAATGCAAGGCCACTGAATTTATAATCCATTTCTCTCTTGAATTTCACAGAAGGACTTTGATGTCTTATAACAAATTTTTAAAGTATGAAATATAGATTTGAGATGACATCCAATAATAATTCTAAATAGCTATGTTTCTTTTTTCCTTTCTCTACATGTGGAGGGAGAAGAAAATTGAAATACCAAGCTCTAGGATATTATAGCTAATGGTTACATGTCCATACTTCTCTGAAAGTGAACCAAAATGGGTTATATCATCTCAATATGTGAGGAAAGGTCCTTTAGCACAGGCCATCCTTTTAATTTTTTTACTATCAGAATTTTAAAAATTATTATTAGAGAGAGAATCAATTTTAGTTTTCATGTGGCTTTCACTGCTCCGACACTTCATTGTGTACGTGGTGCTGGGGTTTGAACCCACGTCCTTGCACATGCCAGGCAAGCGCTATAACTGCTGAACCACCACTCAAGCCCCCTATTATCAGAATCGTAAATGCAATATCTGCTTGTTGTTTTATGTGCCATCGTCTTCACTGTCATCTGTCTCCACTGTCACTATCACCACCACTTTTGCTGGTGGCAGCCAGCATTTACTGAGTCCGTCTTCTGGGCCGTGTGCTTGCACATGTTCTTTCTGTAACCCCTTCTACAGCTCCCTGGGGGTGGGAACAGCTAGCCCTAGTCCTCAGGGATCTGTCCAAAGCTACCGTACCTGGTCAACTGGTGGCAGATGCCACTCCCTGTGCCATTGAGCTTTCCCACTTGATGAGTGGAAATGCTGAAAGCAGAACAGTCCCTGAGTGGAGGTTATCTTCCACAGGTTTCGTTTTCTAGAAGTCTAGAAAACCCACAACAGTGGCTGGGAGCGCTCAGAGTGCCTTTGGCAGATGTCCACAGTCACTTTCTCTACTGACTGAGCCTACTGTCTGCACTGAATTCATTCGTAGCAAACTGGCCCACAGCAGTGGCAGTCCACAGAGACTTTCAGAGCGGCTCAGGGAGGGACAGATGCCATTGGGTTTGACAGTTTACTTGAAAAGGTGAAAGGAAAGCTTTTTTTTTTTCTTAAAATTAATGACCCAATATTAAAGCATTAGTATTAACTGAAGTCTATAGTTTACATCAGGGTAATTCCTTTGTGGTGTATGTCTTATGGGCTTTGACAAATGTGTAATGAATGACACATGTCCACCATCCTATAATGTCGTATGTAGTTTCACTGCCCTAAGAAATCTTTTGTGTTCCACCTTTTCACTCGTCCTTTCCTCTTCCCTGTGAATCCATGGCAAATTAACTTTTTAGGAAATTGAATTTTATTTAGAAAAAGAGGGCTGTGTAAAAAATTATAAAAAATATTTCTACAATCCTATGATCTGCAGTATTTACTTAGTGTTCTCCCAACAGCAAAACACTATGCTTACCCTAAAATCCCTTGCTTCTATGCAAAATATTAATCGAGGAGCTCAGACTTAGGGATGAGAAAGACTTAAGCATAAATGGAATCACTAGCAAATGGATCGATGATAGAGACAGTAGTAAACTGAATGTCACATTTTGAGAGGAAAGGAGGTGTCTGAGGAGCTCTAGATTTACATTTGGAGTTTAAAATTTCAACCTGAAGCTGGTCATGGTAGTATACACCTGTAATCCCAGCATCTTGGGCAGCTGAGGCAGGAGGATTGCAAGTTCAAAACCAGCCTCAGCGACTTAATGAGGCCCTAAACAACTTAGTTGAGACCCTGTGTCAAAATTAAAAAAAAAATTAAAAGGGTTGGGGTGTGACTCAGTGGTTAAGCATCCCTGTGTTCAATCTCTGGTACCAAAAACCAAAAAACCAAACAAACAATCAAACAAAAAAACCGCAGATTTCAACCTGAGCTGACTCCTTTCAGCCCCAGGGTGACATGCAGGGACTTTTTTGACCAATAGCATCTTTAACTTACACAGTTGGCCCTTCCTATCTACAGGCTGCAAGCCTGTTGTTTCAACCAACTATGAGTCAGTCAGGAATATTTGGAAAAAAATTTTTGTCTCTACTAAACATATACGGACTTTCTTCTGTCATCATTCCCTAAACAGTATAAAAACTACACTGAATTAGGCATCAGAATTAATCTGGAGATGATGTAAAGTACACGGGAACATGTGTGTAGGTTCTATGGAAATGCCACACCACCTTATGGAAGGGAATTGAGCATCCTGAATTTCAGTAATCACGGAGGTCCTGGAACCCATCCCCCAGTATCTGAGGGGTATCTCTATACATGTTACAATTTGAATCATTTAAGCAGCATCTGACTTTCACATTTAGTCACAGTATCCTCCTCATTTACATTTACCTGCTGAGTTTTTACCTGTGTGGATCCTAAAACATGTCAGTTTGGTTGAAACTTTTAAAGTCATGTTTCCCAGTATGAATCTACTTCAGAACAGTAAAATATTTACGCTTCTTAGCCTGGGTCTAAGGAGTCACACTGAAGAGGGAGGCATTAAGGAGAAGGTGACCAGATGCACCATTTGGCCCTGTATGGCTCAGAGAATTTTGGCCTGCGTTCTCAGAGAATTTTGAACTTGACGCTTTTTGACCACTGACTAGCTGTGGAACCCACAGTGGGTTATTTAAAATCTCTGCACTTCAGTTTGGCTCTTTCTGTTCAGCGAGGTGGTGGATGCATGCTTGGCTGGAAAGCAGTAAGGACACTCGGTACATGATCTCTATCTGTGTTGTCCACAATAGCAGTCTCCATGGGACAGCAAAGGCTGTGGGTGCTCCGAAGTGGACGTGACAATGGGGACATAGAAAGTACCCATTTAGATGTTAAATCCAGTGGAAATTAACCAGAGCCCCAGCCCTTGTCTGTGTGAATTAAGATAGAGTCTAGGATGGATATTCGACTGTTCTCTGAGCACATGCATTAACTTTTGACAGCTATGCCAAAGACTCTAATATTGAAAGAAAGAATTCAAAGTTTCACAAACACCTTTCTTTTCTCATTGCAGAATCAAATTTCTCACTAAACATGGACTCTTTGGATATGTAGTTAATTCTGTATCACTTTGGGAAAGACGTTTCAGTTTATAAAAGGAGTGTTTTTGATGCCCGATGACTTCTCTTTACACCTTTAAAACACACAAACACAAATACTCAGCAAAGGGCAGGCAGAAACTAAAGGAATTCGATCTTCATTCTTGAGGGCAGGTAAATACACAATGAATTTTCACCTAACACAGTGGTTGAGGATAAAAAGGAAAAAGAAATGTGCTCCCTTGTGAAAGGACTTAAGCAAACTCACTCTCCCTGGAACACCACTCTACACTTACACACTCCACAGTATATTCACGCGAGCTACAGATTGGCTTAAAAAGTAAAACCATACAATGGGAATGCAGGGGAAATCCAAATGATCAACAACCATCAACTGCTTGTAATCTGCAAGGAATAATCCACAGGTCCATTAATCACTCCTACCTCCTTGGAGGCTAAGATTTGGCGTAACTCTTTCCTGAGATCAATAAAACGATCGTGGAAGAGGGCCATGCACCACGGCTCCGTGAAGTAGCTGGTGAGGGAAGAAGAGATTCAGTTAGCTGGCAACTCTCTCATTACCACTAATAAAGTATTTACCTGCTTTTTTGTCTTGATAAATTACAGCTCTGGCCCCATCGCAATCGTTTGCTCATAAAATGCCTTGTGGAACAGTCTGGCCAATCAATTTTTTAAATGGATGTTCCTGATGTAAGGCCAGGTTCCATAATTACATTTAAAGTGGTTTAATTCAGAGCTGGGGCAAGACCCAGTGAAGAATCCTGATTTTATCAGAATTTAAAAGCCTGAAGACTTGTAAAGAACGGTGTCTCCATTATCTGCCCTCGTTTGAGAAAAACAGATTGCAGGATTAACTGAACTGCTGCATAAACAAATTAAATTTGGGTAGACAATAACACAAATGTTGTTCATCATTAAGGTTTCTGGATTAATAATGACCAGAAAAACAGGCCACCTCGGTGTTGCGACATGGTCTTTGCACAGTTGTTCTGATGCTTAATTGAATCTCCTTTACTGGAGCCGCTCTTTTGGTGTTTCTATTTGCTAACTTTTAACTGAAAACTGAATAAATGCTGTCTTACACAGAGAATAATATGACTATCCAATACTTAGACGTAACTGCTAAAAATTTGATGCATTCTTCCAATAACCAAGAACACTGGTATTTTAACTCTTACTTTATTCACATGCTAAGTGACTTGGAAACTTAACTTCTTTGGGGTCTGAGCCACTTTGATTACATGGGCTTCAGTCTCCTCTGGATGTGAGTTTGCTGTTCCTGCTATTATTCATGAAGGTTGTGTGTGTGCACTGGGAAAAAAAATGGGTTCTGCCTGCAGATGTGCACCGTCTTTATTCTAAGGTTTGTAGATCCTTGTCTACTAGAGGTAAAAGCTCTAAGGGCCACTGTGGCATTGGAAGACAAATATCAAAACAAGAGTCTGTGTTGGGATCAACGTGGCACTTAGCTAGATCAGTTATTTTTCATCACCTGAACAGAATGTTGCCAAATTTCTCGCTTAACTGCCTACCTCATTCTTCATCCAACTATTAGTTCCACTAATATTTATTCTATATCCACTGTGTCCCCAGCCCTCCCTTGGGTCCTGGGAAAACAGCAGTGACCAAAATAAACAAACATCCCTCCACCACAGAGTTGTGTTCTTGAGACATTAGGAAACGGAGCACGTGTTAGGTAATGATAACTGCTTAGGCAAAAATGTAAATGCAGAAGGGATCGCAGATGGAGAGGGTTGGGGGTAGGGAGGGCAATGAAAGGCTCGGTCCTGAGGCAGTGGCTTAGTGAGCAAAGACCCAATGGAAGGGAGAGAGTGAGCCATGTGAATATATGGGTGGAAGAGCATTCCAGGGAGGGAAGAGCAAGCGTGGGAACTGAGGCAGAAATATTCCTGGACCACTCAGGGAATGGGGATGAAGATCCACAGAAGAGGGTGGCTGCAGATAAGTTCAGAAAGGTGATGGATGGAATCCTCCGAGTGGAAGGACCTGGTCACATCCATTGTGGCATCTGGCTTAACACTTGCATGCAACAGGTATCCTGCCCATCAGTGTTCCCTGAACGAGTCAATGGATGAATGCACACTTCACTGTGTACATTCTACACTCCCTGGCTCTCAATGGCCTTTCATAAATATAGAATACAATTCCTCTAAATAAGTAGGGGGCTAATGGTAAAAATGACCCAAATGTCCTAAGAATGGGAGGATGTCATTATGAAGAGTAGGAAAGGCTTGCAGGATGCCAAAGTTTCCAAAGACTTGCTGAGCCCATGGAGTATGGAAGGACTCGGTGCAGGAAGGCAAGGCACAGTCTGTCAGAGCACTGCAGGCCTCTGGCAGTAACTCAAGGGTGTGGAATCCTAAATGGACAGAGTGGCATTGATGGGAATCCTGGAGTTCTGGGCCCTACAAGGCTTGGCCAGCCTCCAAACTGCATCAAGGAGTTAGTGCAGGGTTGGCTGCCCTGGGAGGATCAGGCTCAATAGGGTGACATCTGGACACTCCCCAGATGGTAACTTCCTGAACCAAAACATCACCCCAGCTTCAGTCAAGACACTCAAACACAGCTCTGCCCAGATGGTCCTTGCTTCTTTGGTCTAAAGGCTTCAGGGAATTATTGACTTACAAATCTTGAAACAATCCTAAGTTAGAAACCAGTGGGCCCTTTTTAATTTGTCACAGCCTTTCCTCCATGGCTGAAGTCCCCCATGTTTTTTTTCCATGGCACCAGCAGAAGTTCCCACCCTCTTGGTTTTGGGAATCCGCAGCCTCATCCTTTCATCCCTTTTGCTCAGCTTTCCTCACAACCAGTACAGCTCTATGCCAACTGCCCAGGTGCTATTCCTGCCTTCTTTTCTGCCCAGTGCCTCTGTATCAAGGAGGGAGTTCTAGGGAAATACCACTTCCCTCAGGAATGCACAGCTGCCTGCCCTGGGTTATGGTCACCGTCTAAATTCCCACATTCCTAGAGCCCCTGTCCATTAGGCCCAACACAAGTTGCAAGAGAAGCAAGAGGCCCTTAATGTTCTGAAAATACTTCTATGCTGGCACAGTGCCTGGATAGTCAAAGAGTAAGTTGTATGTTTTGAAAATGTTTTGTTTTGCTGGCTCTCCATGGCTCTCACCCCAGTGAGAGCCACCTTGATATCCGACAACCCTTATTCTCATCATAGTAGGTTAACCAGCTTGCAAAGCAGTGACCTACAGACCTGCAGGTTTGTTTCTTTTACACTTCCTACTGTTGGTAGAAAAACATTTGGGGATCCTTTTCCAGTAGGTGACAATCTCTGTAGCAAACGGTTGCTGCCAATATTCCCAGAATGTGTTGGGGGAAACCACTTTTATGTATAAAAGAGAGAAGTGGCTTTCTGTTCCTCTCAGGGAAGAGCTCTTGGGTTCTGTTAAAGCAATGTGTGGTTATGAGAAAGATAGTCTTGAAATCAAACCAACAAATTGACCTCTGAAAACTCTTTCTCAATTTTATTGCTGCATCAGTGGTAGTTCCTAGTGACAACTTACAAAGACGGCTCATTAGATTTCTGGGGATTGCTGGGGCAGCACCATGAGGAAGGAGCAGCATCCTCTCCTCTTGAGAACAGCTTCTCTCATGTCTGTCTGCAACATCAGATTGCTGTCAGCTTGCCAATGGATGAACTAAATATGTCGCTTTAGCGACACCCTTAGCCAGGGGTGAAATCGGGATCTCAGACGCAGAAGCAGGAGGTCTTCTCTTCCAACTGCAACTCTGATCAGAACGCATTTAGAACTGAACAATGTATGGGAAGCAAATGACTAGTGGTTTCCAAGATGCCCTGGGTCTGCTCTGTTTAAAGGCCTTCGGGCCCTGTAATTAACAGGAAAGAGGCTGCTATTCGGCAAAGCTAGTTTTAGATATAGTATTTTAGAGGGCAGCGAAAAGGAATATTTTCCTCTAAGAACAAAAAATCAACTAAAAATATCTCCCCAGTGAGAAATCTTACTTGCAAGGTTCTTCTCAATCCTTGCTTATTTTGATGGTGATTTTTAAAAGTGCTCACTGGGTGCCCCCACAGCAGCCAGTAGGATCACATCCATTTCCTTTGTGTTTTGCTTCACAATGGGTGCTCATTTTCACAGCCCCCAAGTGCTTCAGCTTCTGCCTGTACTTCACTTCCATGGTCCCTGAGAGCTTGTTTATCTCTGGCAAGTCAACATTTTAATTTTTAAAAACTTAACAGACTTTCTTTTTAAAAATGTTTTTAATTAATCCATTGTAATTATATATAATGGTAGGGTTCATTGTGCACATATGCACATAGCATAATTTGTTCCAATTCATTTCCCAATCCTTTTCCATTTCATCCTCTTCTACCTCTCCCATTCCCCTTCCTTTCCTCTTCTGGTCTTCCTTCTATTTATTTACATGTATATTGTTTTCATTGCTACATTATAATTATATAAAAGTGGGATTCATCATGGTATATTCAGACATGGATATAGCATAATTTGGATGATTTTTTTTCCCCAGTTCTTCCCCATTTCCTCACTTCCTCTGTCCCCCTTGATCTCCCTACCTCCTGGAGTATGACTTCCTTTTCTTTTTTGTGAGATTTCCCCCCCTTTTTTAAAATTCCTTTTTTCTCTCTAGCTACTGCATATGAGGGACAACCAGCCTTGATTTTCTGAATCTGGCTTAGTTCACTTAGCATGATGCTTTCCAGTTCCATCCATTTTTCTGCAAATCACATAATTTCTTCTTTATGGCTGAACAGAATTCCATTTTATTTTTCCATTCATTTGTTGACAGATACATAGGCTGGTTCTATAACTTGGCTATTGTGAATTGCACTGTCATAAACATTGGAAAGCAATAAAGAAATACCTAGGAATAAATCTAATCAAGGAGATGAGACACCGCTGCAATGAAAATTACAGGACACTGAAGAAATTGGAGAATGTACTAGAAGATGAAAAGACTTCCTATATTCTTGAATACACAGAATTAATATTGCCAAAATGATCATATTACCAAAAGTGACCTATAGATTCAATGTAATCCCCATCAAAATTCTAGAAAAACAAGTTCTAAAATTCATATGAAAGAATAAAAGACACAGAATAGACAAAGCAATTCTGAGCTGTAAGAACACAGCTGGAAGCATTACCATACCCAGCTTCAAATTATACTACAGAACTATAACAGTAAAAACAACATGGTACTGGCATAAAAACAGACATGAAGACCAGTGGAATAGAATACAATACACAGAGACAAATGTACATAGATAAAGTTATCTCATCTGTGACAAAGAAAAAACACAAGGTGGACAAAAGATGGCCTTTTTAACAAATGGTGCTGGGAAAACTGGATATCCATTTGTAGAAGAATGAAACTAGACCCCTATCACCCTGCACAAAAGTCAACTCAAAGTGGATGAAAGATCTAGGAATTAGACCAGAAACTGTGCAACTGATAGAAGAAAACAGAGGGCAAAACTCCAATGTGTAGACACAGACAAAACTTCCTTAATAAGACCCCTAAAGCACAAGAAACAAAACCAAGAGTCAATAAATGGGATGGAATCAAATTAAAAAGCTTCTGCACAGTGTAGGAATGAGTAAGAGCTTGGAGAAAAAGCCTACGGAATGGGAGAAAAATCTTTTCTAGCTACTTGTTTAACAGAGGATTAACATCCAAAATATATAAAGAACTTAAAAAACTTAAAGAGAGAGAGAAGAAAAAGAAAGAAAAATGAAAAGTTAAAGCTAAATAATCCAATCGTCAATAGGGTGAATGAACCAAACAAGCATCTCTCAAAAGAAGAAATGCAAATGGCCAACAAATATAGGAAAAAATGTTCAATAGCATTAGCAATCAGGGAAATCAAACCCATCAATAATATAAATAATGATGCATGCACATGTGGGAAGAAAGAAACACTTATACTTTCTTTTTAGAACAGTTTTAATTTCTTTCCCATTCTCATTCAAAAAAGGAAGCTAATGGAATCACTAAGTAACCTATATAGCTGGGTTACCTAGAAATCTTCAGGAAAGCTGGTCAGATAAAAAATATGGTGGGGCTGGAGCAGTGGCTCTGCGCTTAGGGCACTTGCCTAGCATGTGTGAGTCTGCAGGTTTTGAGCTCCACCCAGCACCAAGTACACAACGAAGTGTCAGAGCTACGAAAGCCACATGAAAAACTAAACAAAATCGATTCTCTCTCTCACTGTAAGAATACGGTGACAATGAATGAAAACTTGTTACTGCCATCATGATATGCAGGGTATATTAAGAAAAGTTTCATATTTGCCAACTATATTAAAAAAATAAAGACTATAATAATTCATGTGATCCAAAATGAGTGAAAAAAGACTAGTTTCCCCTTAAGTAGAAAAGTTTCAGTCCTATAAAACATATGACACTAATTTAAAAAATCACAATTCCTTAGAAGCATTCAGAATGCTAGCGAAACAGCTGCAATTTCTGTTGTTGCTGCTTCAATCATAGAGTGTATCAGGTAACAGAACAATTACTTCATATGACATATCAGAGACCACAAAAGATGCAAAACAACGATCATCCCCATATGTAATTGATTTGTGTTATGCAAAAACCAAAGCCTGCTATAAATTTCCACACCAGGCAAAGTCAGCAGCTATTGGAAATCCCACCAGGATGAGGCCCTCTAAAGATACATTCAGTAGTGGGTAATTTTACTAAGAAAAAAAAAACGATATTACACAGTTTAAAATTAAATCTTACACAAACCTTACATTTCATTATTTTTCTTTAAAAGGAGTGAGGTGTTCAAGAAGGCTGAATGCTTTATAGACAAGCAAAAAACAAAAAACAAAACAAAAACAAACAAAAACCACTGCACTAGAACCGACTTGGGCTTCATCATCATCATCATCATCATCATCTTCCCCTTCCTTTTCATCTTCCTGATACTGCTTCTTTTTCTTTTTCTTGCCTTTTTTCAGCTTTGAGGACTTCTTTTTTTGCATATGAGACCTTCCTTTAGCTCAGCATGCAGCAATATCCTTGCCGGAGTTTTCTTGAAGCTCAGCAGCCTTCTCTTCCTAACACATCTGCGGGAGTGTTACTCTACATCTCTCTCTGATTCTTTGCACCATCAACAGCATCTCCGTTTTCTTTGCAATGGATGGGCCCGGATGTTCTCCCTTGATTTTTCGGCAATGCTCTAGACAGAATAAGAGAAAGACCCCAGCAGGGCTCTTCGGTGCACTGGGATCCTTGAACTTTTTTTTTTGCTTTCCTTTCAGGAGGGACGCGAGATTTTCACTGGAGTCTCACTGTGGGCTCTGTCAAGTCTTTGTCAAGTCTTCCACTTTTCCTTCCCTACTTAGCAGTCATACTTCCACTTCTCTGAGCACTCTTAGAGGTCAACCACAGGCTGTAGATGCTTCTTGAGCTCCTCTGGGCAAGTTTGCACAAAGAATGCATCTGAGGACACACCTCTTGGCTTCTCAGGAGCTCCTCAGTGAGGCA
This sequence comes from Aplodontia rufa, assembly GCA_004027875.1. Taxonomy (NCBI): domain Eukaryota; kingdom Metazoa; phylum Chordata; class Mammalia; order Rodentia; family Aplodontiidae; genus Aplodontia; species Aplodontia rufa. The sequence goes on from PVKS010017746.1 coordinate 20,355, forward strand.
CAGAGTCACCTGCCACCCTTCCGGCTCTCATGCGCCCAGCTCTCTCTCCATGCAGCCCAATATACGGCAAGGCTGCGAGAGCAGGAGCCAGACGCAGCCTCCTCACCTCTGTTCTGCGACTGAAGATGTGGATTGTAAGCGGTTTTGCGGATTTGGGTGTTAATACCCCATCTTCTCTACATGGCTGTGAGGAAAAAGTTACACCGAATCTCCAGAGTCTCGGGAGAAGACGTGATGGTCTCTGTTCCTTCTGCCAATGACTGGCCTGGTTTATTTGGACTTACTCTCCATAGCTTTTGTCAAATATACATTTTTCTAAGAAGCCCTGGGAAATATCGACGCATAGAACTGAATTAACCATTTCTGGTCGATATGCCCCAATCATTAAGCAATTGATTAGACTACTTCAGAGCCCATCCTCATCTGGCCGTTCAGGCTGTTTTATCGATGGATGCATATAAACCAGGATGGGGATCTGATAACTCGCCCAGCCACTGGCCATGCTGGAGGCTGAGAAAAGCAATCGCCACAACACACGGGAAGAAGTTGCACTCGCTGGCCTCAGGAAAAAAGTACAACATGTCTCCAGGGAAAGACAAGAGGATCAAGGGTGTCGTTGAAAGGCTTGGATCTCACTCCACGATCAAGGCCTTTCTGCAGATGGACAGGAAGGCAGAGCTGCAGAGGAGCAAGTCTGCATTTCATGGCATCAAAACAGCTCACCTGGAAACTGCTAAAGTGTTGGTGGGCAGAGGAAATAAACCATTATTTTTTTTTCCAAAAATTGTTTGTTTTTTTTTAAATGGAAAGCATTCTAATTTTCTCTTGGTGTGATAGTTTTTTGCTTTTGGAACCCTTAAGAGGATGCCAACTGCACTAACGCCTGCTGCCTTTTCTCCTCGTGGTGACCTGCAGGTCTTCATAGAGAAGGATGCCCTTGCTTGACTGTGTCCTCCCGGTACAGGTACCATCTTAGATTCCTGGGGGAGGACTCCTATTCTCCTCCAGCACTGCATGCCTGTAGGTTATGCTTAGTAACGAGTCTGTGCCTTATGATACCCTGGGGCACAGCATGACTGGCAGGGCCTGTCTCTCTTCTAAGCAATCCGTCATTTGTCTGTGCCACCTTTACTTTGCCACACAGAGGTAGAAGTGAATGACATCATGGTAGCACACAGACCTCCAAGGCCCAGGTGAGCCCCACAAAAGTCTTTCTTTTGGCCTGCACAATATTTGGAATTTTGATTTTAGGCCTTTGTTTAAGACATCATTAGGCGATGCTAGTCCTCGTCTTTTTGTGGCAGTGATCAGCCCAGTTGCTTGGGATGTCTCAGTGGTTCGTCCTTGTTATTCCATTAGCATGACTGGCATGGCTCATCCACATGTGCCACGGCAGGCATCTGGCTGTGCCAAGACTAAGGTTTGGGTGAGATATATTCTACTCAGCTATTAGAAAGAATGATATCACGGCTTTTGTGTAAATGGATGGAAATGGAAAAAAAACCATGCTGAGCAAAATAAGCCAAACGCAGAGACTTAAGAGTCAAATGCTTCCTCTCATTTGCATAAGCTAGAGTAAAACCAATGATAGGGTGTAAGTTAGACAAGTTTATTTACTATACATACAAAATTTGAAGTAACACATAATCTGGGGGAGCTACAGGTATAGGGTGGGGGGAGAGGTGGAGAGAGGAGAGAAGGAGGGTGGAGAGAGAGGGAAAAGGGGGTTTATTAATTCTGCATCGTACACTTGACTCCCCTCAGAAGCAAACTCATACTTACGCAGGCATTTAAATCTTGAAAATTCAAAAATTTAAATATACATGTATATGGACACTTATATATGTAGTAGGGGAGAATTACACTGGAGGAAAGAGCAGGGAGTGGGTGAAAGGAGGGAGCCACTGGAGAAGGATCAGGCTCAAGTTACATTATCATTACGTATGCATATATGAAGGTGTAGCGACGAATCCCTTCAATATGTAAGAACATGCTGACCTAATAATAATAATAAAAAGTCAAAGCCTGAGTTTTTGGGGCAGCACAGTTTACCTAGGGATGCCACATATTACATGAACAGACATAGCCCTGATGCTCTATGACAAAAAAAAAAAAAAAAAAAAAAAGAAAGAAAGAAAGAAAGAAAAGAAAAAAAATCCCTAAAGACTGAAAGACCGAGATAGAAATTTGACAAAATATTTTCTTGGGTCCAATTTGAGTTTGCCAGAATATGTATCTAGTCAATCTTTTTATTGCTTTGCAGCAGATCTAGAAAGATAAGATTAATAATTCTGAAAGCAAAACCAACTAGTCATTTGATAACCAGTAGTAACTGTCACCTGCTGAGATCTAGATAAGTGAAAAATAAGTATTCTCCGAATATCATCTGGCTATGATTTCACGATCACAACCCATAACTGACTTGTCAACGGACTAGTTATTTACTTCTCTATGGAAAAATGACTGATGATGAATTGGCATTGAGACCAAACTTCTGATCTTTGGTAGGTATCAGTTGCCGTGGTCTGAATATGGTTTGTCCCCATCAAAACTCATATTGAGGTTTGGTCCCCAATGTAACAGTTGTCGGGAGGTCTTGGAGACGTTAAGAAGGATTAGTGCTTTCCTTGTGGAAGTGAGTCTTTGCTGTTTGGAGACTGTGTTGGTTACTGCAAGAGTGGATTGTTATAAAATGAGCACAACACTGCTCTGGGTCTCTCCTGCACATGCGATGTTCAGCTTGCCACTCACATGGATCTGTACCATGTGATGCTGTCTACTATGTGATGCATCCACCATGAGGTCCTCACCAAAGCCGAGCAGATGCCGGAGCTATGCTCTTGAACTTCCCTGTCTCTGAAACTATGAGCCAAAATAAACCTCATCACAAAATTCCCAGCCTCAGGTTTTTTGTTATGGTAACAGAAAACAGACTAAGCCATTGGCTATCTATGGAATGACTTCTAAACAGCCATTCTCAACTCTACAGAGAGAGTATTTGACCAATTTCCTCCTTTTACCTGGGAACTCAGAAACTGACAGTGCTAAAGCTGGGGCATCTGATGGCACCTGGGAATCCTTATCTATCTGCACTGGTGCTGGGAGACACTTGTTCTCTGTTCACCGTAAGCTGGTTGCTATCTGCTGGAGGGACCTGGAATAGCCATGATTTATTTATGTGTGAGCTGTCTTTGAGGAAATTCTGGCCAGCCCACAGGCCCAGGCCCACCTGCTTTCTCCATGCCCAGGTGGGGAAGGCTGTGCTCTCTGAAAAGCATGGACTTTCCTTTAGGTTCCTTGGTGTCTGTGAGAACATGGAATCCCAAACTTCTGTGCCTTGATCAGAGTACATATGTGTAGATGGGACCACACACTCCTCGCTGCCCTTACAACTGGAGTCTTAGCTTTCAGAAATAATATTCATTCTTTATCCTTTTACATTTTTTTTAAAGACATGGAGTCTCTGTAGGTTGCCCAGGCTAACCGCAAACTCCTGGGCTCAGACAATTGCCTGAGCCTTCTGAGAAGCTAGGTCTACAGGCCTGCATCACTGTGCCTGACTAGAAATAATATTCTTAGAGAGTTTCCAAAAGATCTATCCGCTGTCCATTTGCTTTTCTTAATCCTAGATACTTAGCCTGGGAAAAGATGGAATACATTTATGAACCTCATGAATCTGGCCACTTATAATTTTCCTGTCCTCCTTTGACCTCTGTGGGCCGACTTGATAATCCAGTCTCCTGGTGTGTGTTCACTGCAGGGGCTGCTGCCCAAGCAGGTGGTTGCCCTCCTGCCCTTAGTTTCCCACTTGTTGACAGCTCTTTTCTTTTCAACCCAGCCTTGCAACTTGTCAGCTGTGTAAACTTGAGCTTTAACCCCTTCTAGCCTCAACCTTCTTAGCTGCAAAATGGGGTCTCGTGATGGTACTTACTTCAGAGTTACTATCAGAATTCCAGGTAAGATTTGGATTTATGCCCAGCAAGGGGGAAGGGTGCTGTATAAAGCATTATTATTATATTAATTATACTGTTGTATATATTTGTGTAAAATGTTTCAAATCCTTTCTGGTGGGAGTTAAACACTAACTAAATGATCAAAACACTTTGCTGCTTAAATGAAAGAGAATCTTCCTTGGTACACTTGTGTGTTTTCTCCCTACAGCCTGCTTTTCCTCCATTCAGGGGATCTGAATAAATTAATTTACCTGTAATCTTAAAGAGTAATAAAAGTAAGAGGGAAATCAGGACAAGCCTTCATGAAGTTTTGTTTATAACTAAAGGGTTATGTAGAAATAAATACAAATTATGTGGAAATATTTAAAATGAGGCACAGAAGTATATAAATATATAGATATTCCATATTTGGACTGAGTTGATGACCATTCGGTATAGATTGTTGAAATGGAGCTTCACTTGCTGGGTGAACCAGTTAAATAAAAATGGCTGAACCAGTTGTCCACAGCATGCATTGGGCTGGCAATCAGGGAAGATGGGCTGGGGTTAATGTCCAGGCAGGCCAAAGCTCAGATGGTCTAGATTTGCTCCTGACCTGCCTGACATTTTTGCTTGACTTGCTAGTGCAAACCAGTTTTCTCTTGGAATTAGCATAGTGCTTGCAGATGTGAGACTTTTGCTTCAGTTGGAGCTTACCAGCTGAACCACTCATTGTGCAACCCGCTCAGATATTTTGCCTTGGTGGCGAACTGGGTTTGGCAGTTAGTTGCTTATGGTGGCATCTGCGTTCGGGCAATGAGACTGAGATTTAGCTCTAAGTATCTCCCCTTCTATTCCATCTGTGGTATTTCTTTGCACATCTCTGGTTTATTAGGGGCTGCATTAATAGAATTTGCACAATAAATCAAGGGCCCTGGAAGTTGTTCAGCTATTTACATTGATTTGCCATATGAGTTCATGACTAATAGTCTGAGGCGAGCTTGGCATTTAGTTCCATAGGAAAAGGGAAGCTCTTAGTGCTCTGGCTTCCCTTCCTGTGATTCTCTCCTCTTATTCCGCCTCTTTCTTCATAGAAAGCAGAACCATTTTCCATTAATTAGGCTGCAGAGAGCCCAGGCTAGCATTAGGCCACGCAGCCACTCAGCCTTGGTCACAGCCATGCCCATTTGCTATCTATTTTCTGTAGGGGAAGAAAAAAAAGAGTATATATGCACAGAGAAAGCCCCACAAGTCCCACAGGGACAAAAGAGTCAGGTGAATTAGTGTCTGTGAGACAGAGGCTGCACGAACTAGCCAGCCCCACAATGCAAGATGTTTGCTGCCTTATTATTCCTTTGGTTACATAAAGTGCTCTTTAAAAAGTTTCATAAAGTGTGTAATAGGAATATCATTTACCAGGGCAGAATATGCATACCATTTTTTTTAAGGAGAGAGAGAGAATCATTTTTTTTATTTAGTTTTTTCATCTGGCCTTTATTTCTCGATACTTAATTGTGTACGATTTGCTGGGGTTTGAACCAGGGTCCTCATGCATGCCAGGCAAGTGCTCCAACCACTGAGCAACCACTGCAGCCCTATACATACCATTTTAAAGAAATACAATAGTTAAACAAATAGTGAATACATGTTTAAAATAATTTCCTTTCACAACAACCTTTTAAAATCAATCTGTTCATATATTTCACTGAATTTTTATAGATGTATTGAGAAACAACTAACCGTTTCTTCACTTTCCTAGTTACCTTTATGATTTCAGGTTGGTAATTTCTAAAATTCACAAGCATGAGAATTTAACCAGTTTTTATGTTCTCCAAACAATAATGAGGGTAAGGGATCATAACCCATGTAGTAGGACACATCCGCACTAATACAAATAAACAAAAGCAGAAAAAGGAAGGAATCTTGTTTACAGCAGAATGCTATGTAATAAATGTAGAATCAATAACAGAACTGGAAAAATCACCCTTTGGAAAATGGCACAGTAATAAATGAATTCGGTAGGAATTGTCAAGAATTTCCCTTAGTGGGTTGGAGTCGTGGCTCAGTGGTCACAGCGCTCTCCTGGCATGCTCGAGGACACGGGTTCGAACTCCAGCACCACATACACAACGAAGTGTCAGAGTAATGAAAGCCACATGAAAAACTAAATAAAATTGACTCTCTATTGCTCTCTCTTTATTAAAAAAAGAATTGCCATTATTGGGGGAAAATTATGATGAGAAAGTGTGTTTTCACAGTGTTGGGGTATCACTAATTAACTACAAAGGTGGAAATAGCACATTCCCAGGGGAGCAGCTTGCAGCCTGGATCTAACCAAGTGACCACAGTCAACAGTGGAGATGAAAGGACAGCTCATTGTCAAAACCTCCTGATATGACACACTAAGAAAGGTACAATATCACTCCTGTGGTCCCTGCCAAAAGGTATAACCTAAAAAGAATAAGGAAACAGCAGAGAAACCCAAATTGGCAGAGATTCTACAAAGTGCCTGGCTTATATTTTTCAAAAGTGATGTCCATGAGAAGAAAAGGCTGAGGAACTGTCCCAGGTTGGAAAAGGCTGAGGAGACACACAACCAGTTGCAGTGTGGGCCCCTGGACTGGATCCCAGACCAGATATAGGACATCAGTGTGCAAGTGAGCAGAATTTCAACGATCAGAGATGCAAATCTATATTGCAATAATGTTATTTGGAAATCCTGACAATTGTATGAGGGTCATGTAAGAATGTCACGATTCTTAGGAAACTGAAGTATTTAGAGATAAAGGGGTAGCATGTATTGCAACTTACTTTTGAACCTCAGAGGTAGGGGAAGTTACATCTTTCTGTCCTTTGAGAGGGGAAGAGAGGAGGAGGGGTGGAGGGACACGGGGGGAGAGGGGTGCCAGGGGGAGAGAAAACAAAAGCAACTGTGACAAGATGCTTATATTTAGGGGATCTAGGTGAAGGGCATACAATTATTCCTTGTTCTATTTTGTAACCTCTTGACAGTCTGAAATTATTTTTGACATAAAAAGTTAAATGAAGTGTTTAGTCTCTTTATTGTTTCTTAGTTAAGAAGTGGCCGCTGAGCTGTCTTTAAGTCTGTGCCCACAGGGTTTTTGTGGCTGGATCATGTTTATGAGGGCCTTGTACCTGTGCACAGGGGGCAGGCAAATGTACCGAAATGGCTGGGGGTGGCTGGCCAGCTGCTGGAGGAACATTCTTCCCTCTCAGAAAAATTCTCTGATTCATCTTGAAAATACCAAAACCCTTGCTTTAGAGCTGGAGGGGATATGAGATTACAGATCTTAGGGATGTTTTTGTTTTATAAATAAGAGAATGGGAGTCTAGAGCAACACTGCCAAGACCCACATGATCTAATCTCGGTGCCATAAGCCACCTGCGGTTACTGAGCCCTTGAAATGGGGGTGTTCCTAATTGAGGTGTGCTATGATTACAAACACCCCCTAAACTCCGAAGTCTTAATACAAATAGAAGAGAAATCAAATAAATTGTTTTTTGTATTATTGAAAAGATGATAAAAATTTTGGAAATATTGGGTTAGATAAATATTTTATTAATTTCATCTGTTTTTTAATGCTTTTGATAATATGAGCACTAAAAAAGTTAACATTTTGTATGCGCCTCATGTTATATTTCCTCTGGACAACACTGACCTAGATAAAAGGGCATGTGGAGGGATCACTTTGTTGAAAGCCTATTTAAGAGCATTTCAAATGCAAGTGGATACATCCCGAAGTTCTTCAACAAGGAGAGACAAATGATGCATAAAATATCATCACAATACTGTGTGACAAGAGCCATATTGGAGCATGCATTAGTGCCATTGATAACCCAAGGAAGCTGGTGACAGAGGCACCGAGGAGGCTGTGCTGACATGTAGGAGCAGGCAGAGTCAGCCAAGGACATTCCAGTCAGAAGGAGAAGCATGGGGGAAGTGCAGAGGCACAAAGCTGCATGGGGTATGCTGGGAAGGCCAATGGATTGGCTGATCTTGCATCCAGCGCTTGCAGGGTGAAAGGAAGAAGGTGGGCCTAGACTCTAAGTGTCTGTCTATGGGGCTTGGATTTTATCTCCTAAGTGACAGACAGTCATGGAAAGATTTTCAACAAGCAAGTGCTGAGGCCATTCTACTTCGGTTTTAGGACAGATGCTTCAGAGGCAGTGTGGAGAGGCCAAGCTGCAGAATGGGGTAAAGCCAGAGGCAAAGGGACCTGCTAGATGCAGCTGCAATGGGAACAGATGATGGGCAGAAGTTGAGGCAGTGGAAATCAACACCCTCCATGAGTTGCTGGGGGAAAGGGTCTGGGGAAGGAATCCTGTAGATCTGCCGAGATTCCTGGCTTAGGAGATGAGAGGACTGCAGGAATACAGGGTGAGAGATGGATAGGAGGAAAAGGAGAGAGAATGAGTCCATTCTTTTTCTTTTTCTTTTTTTTAAAGATAGAGGGACAGTGAGAGAGAGAGAAAGAGAGAATCAATTTTTAAATTTATTTTTATTAAGAAATTTAGTTATTGTACAATAAAAATGCATATAAAATAACAATATGGTATGCATATATTCTTAAATCAGAATTACCCCCTAGATCCCCTCCCTATTCTCTTTCCTTCTCCCCTCCCCCACTTGCTACCTCCTCCCCTCCTCCCCCGATACATATCTATGATTGCCCTAGATTATGTGTTGCTGTGACTTTGCTGGGTCTAATACATGAGGTTGACTACCTTTCACATAGGCCTGGGTTTAGCTCCAGCCTCCACAAATGAGTGAAAACATTCAACCCTTGGTTCTCTGGGTTATGCTGACTTCACTCAACATGATTTCTTCCATAGCCAGCCACTTACCTTCAAAGGCTGCAATATCATTGTTTCTAATTGCTGAGTAGAACTCCATGGTAAATACATACCACAGTTTTTGTATCCTTTCATCCAGTGAGGGGCATCTGGGTTGGTTCCATAATTTAGCTGTTATAAATTGAGATGCTATGAACATAGATTTTGCTGTGTTGCTGTAATGTGCTGATTCTAACTCCTCTAGGAAAATACCCAGAAGAGGTTTTATTTAGTTTTTCATGTGGCTTTTGTTGCTCTGACACTTCGTTGTGTATGTGGTGCTGGGGTTCAAACCTGGGTTCTTGCGCATGCCAGGCAAGCACTGTAACCATTGACTCACCACTCCAGCCCTCTCTAGTGTGGTTTTAAAAAGAGATTTATTTAGTTTACTCCAAGCAAGGAGAGTAAGGAACCAAGGGGTGTCTTGATAAGAGAGTGTGGGAGAGGTTTATGCTTGTTCCCAACCTCCACACCCTTAATAACACTAGTTTGCTCCTGCCTTTTTGAGGACAGTCATTCTAGTCAGTATGAGGTGACAGCTTATTGTGGTTTTGATTTGCATTTCCCTGATTAGTGAGTGATGTTGAGCATTTTAAATACACCTGCCGGTCATTTATAAGTCTTTTTTTGAAAAATTGTCAGGTCCTTTGCTTCCTTACTTATTTTTTGCTGGTGAGTTGTATCAGTTCCTTATACATGGTAGATGTTAACCCTTTATCAGATATATTTTGCAAATATTTTCTCCCATTCTATAGGTTGATTGTGGGTTAACTATGGACTATTTAGTAAGACTCATTAGCTGTATACCTGGAAAAATTAGATTCTGAGGTTATTATCTTACAACACATGCACACACACACACACACACACAAACACACACAGAGTTCCAGATGTCTTACAGATGTCAATATAAAACAAAGATACAAAGTGATGAAAGAAAAGAGAAGAACACTTTTACGTGGAGAAGATTTTCCTAAGTAGGAGACAAAACTCAAAGCAGCTTGGAGAGAAGATTTGATCATGTAAAAATTAAAGGCTTTATATGAAAAGAGTTATAAAAATAGTAAGAGAGAATGGAGAGAAAAACCACACACTGAGAAAAAAAATCTTTTGAAAAATTCATATTTGATAAAGGGATGGTATTGAGATACATAAAGAACTCTTACGGGGCTGGAGTGGTGACTCATCAGTTACAGCGCTTGCCGGGCATGTGAAAGTACATGGGTTCAAACCCCAGCACCCACGTACACAACTAAGTGTCAGAGCAATGAAAGTCATGGGAAAAAACTAAATAAAAATTGATTCTCTCTCTCTGTCTCTCTCTCACTGTCCTTCTCTCTCTTAAAAAAAAAATCTTAAAACCCAACAAAAAAAGCAGCACAATTTAAAAAAAAAGTGTTGAAAATCTGAACCAAAAAGATCTGAACTTCACACACACAAAAAAAATCTACAGATGTCAAGTAAGCATTTCCCCAAAGCCTCGACATCATATGTGACTTGGGAATTACAAATTAAGAACAACAAGGTACCTATTAGAATGGCTAAAATCCAAAACACTGACGACACCAAATGCTGGTAAGGATGTGGAGCAATAGGAACCCTCATTCATCACCGGGGGGAGTCTAAAATGCGACAGCCACTTCAGAAAACTGGCAGTTTCTTATAAAGGTAAACACACTCTTACCACATAATCCAAAATCATAGTCCTAGGTATAGATCCAAATGAGTTGAAAATTCCAATCCACACAAAAACTTGCAAATGATCACAGCAGTTTTATTTATAATTGTCAAGACTTGGGAGCAACCGACCTGATCTTCAGCAGAGGAATGGATATACAAATTGTGGAATATCCAAAGGACTGTTACTAGGTATAATGGAATTGTACTAGATGCTAAAAAGAAATGAGCTATCAAGCCATAAAAAAACATGCAGGAATCTTGAAAGTACATTGATAAGCAAAAGAAGTCAATCTGAAAAGATTCTATACTGCATGGCTCAGACTATATGGGATTCAGAAAAAGCAAGACATGAAATTAGTAAGAATAGTGGTTGCAAGGGTTTTGTGTACAGGGGAAGACAGAAAAATGAATAGTTAAAGCAAAGAAAATATTTAGGCCAGGGAAAGCATTCTGTTTGATATTATAATGGTGGATATGCGCCATCATACATTTGTTAAGACTCAGAATATATGACAGCAGGAGTGAACCCTAATGTAAACTCCAGACTGTAATAAAAAATAATGCATTAATATTGGTTCATCAATTATATCAAATGTCCCACATTAATTCAAGATGAAAATAATAGGAAAAATTATGTAAGTAGGGAGTGGAGTGGGGTTACGGTGGATAAATAGGAGCTCTCTCTACTTTCTGATTAGTTCTTCTATAAACCTTGTATTGCCCTTTAAAAAATCTAGTAATTAGGAAACAAAAGAGGGACCAGAAAATATTTGCAATGTATATAATAAAGATTACTAGTCTTACTTATTTTATCATAAACACTCATAAAACAAAAAGAGGTAACCCAGTAAGAAAATGGGCAAGGAATAAGAACAAGTAATTCACACAAGAATAAATGTAAATGAACTTATGAAAAGATTCACTCGTTACAGAAGAAATCAAGTTGAAAGCACAACAAAATATGCTTTTTACTCTTTCTTCCTCCTGCAGATTGACAAAAAACAAAACAAGAAATAAATACGGTACTGACTAGGATCGGGGAAAACAAGCCCTCTTATGTGCTGTGGTGGGAGCGTAAAGTGGAGCAATATTTTTGGAGGATAACTGAAGCTAGTATTTTATTTTTTATTATTTATTTATTTTTAAAGAGAGAGGGAAAGAGAAAGAGAGAGAATGAGAGATATAGAAAATCAACTTTATTCAGTGTTTTTTTTTCCATCTGGCTTTTGTTTCTCCAACACTTAGTTGTATATGTGGTGCTGTGGTTTGAACCTGGGTCCTCAGGCATGTTAAGCAAGCAATCCAATTGCTGAGCCACTGCTCCAACTCCTGAAGCTAATATCTTGATTAAAAGTTAAATGTATATATTCATTGATCCAGAAATTCTACTCATGCATTCAAAGCTATATGTTCAGGAGCTTGGAGCGGTGGCTCAGTGGTTACAGTACTTGCCTGGCATGGGTGAGGACATGGGTTCAAACCCCAGCATCACGTACACAACTATGTGTTAGAGCAACAAAAGGCACATTAAAAATTAAATAAAATTGATTCTCTCTCTCTCTTTATCTCTTTATAAAAAGGGGGGGCTGGAGCAGTGGCTCGGCAGTTACAGTGCTTGCCTTGTATGCATGAGTATGTGAGTTTGAACCCCAGCACCACATATACAACAAAGTGTCAGAGGAATGAAAGTCACATGAAAAACTAAGTAAAAATTGCTTCTCTTTCTCTCTCTCTCACTGTCCCTTCTTTCTTAAAAAAAAAAAAAATAAGAAGCTGTATGTTCAATGGAGATGTGACAATAACAGGAAACAATTGAAAATTTCATTAACAGAAAAATAATTAGGTAAACTAGGATTTAGCCATCTTATGAAATATAAAGAAGCCATTAAAAAGGGTGAAATCTATGTGTACTGACATGGGCAAATCTTCAGGATTTATTATCAAGGGGAAGAAGAAAATGGGTATGGAATGATCCCATTTAATCCAAGAAACACATTCTCATACTGGGAATGGTGCTCAGTGCTGGGTAGAGGAAGGGACTGGAAAGAAGGACACAAAGCTCATTCAGGGGTGGTAGGATTTTTTTTTTTTAACAATCATGTAAAATTTTCTCTGTTTTCTACTTAATTTTAAGCTCTGTGAAGGAAAGGAACTATACTCCAAGTATCCAGCACACTGGTGTTCAACAAATGCACATGGAATGGATAAAAAAATAGGCATATTTAAAAAATTATAATGGCTATTGCCAGGGAAATGCCAAAAATTGTATAATTAAAGAATGTTAATTCTAGGGCTAATAATCAAAACGTTAGAAGCAACCTCGTTAGTTAAGAAAGGAACACTGGTAGAATTCTGTTGTCATTAAAAATTCATGCCAGTAAAATAACATCTGAAGGAACAGGCAAACATTGTGAATACTCTGAGAAGTCAAAAGAACAAGCTAGAAGTCATTATGCAAAATACTGCATTTACATAATATTTTATTTTATTTTATTTATTTTTTAAGAGAGATGGACAGTGAGGGGGGGGAGAGAGAGAGAGAGAGAGAGAGAGAGAGACAGAAAGAAAGAATCAATTTTTTATTTAGCTTTTCATGTGGTCTTTGCTGCTCTGACACTTAGCTGTGTACGTGGTGCTGGGGTTTGAACCTGTACTTGCAAATGCCGGGCAAGCGCTATAACCATGGAGCCACTGCTCCAGCCCTAACATAATATTTTATGTTTAGAGGAAAAGCACGGCAAGGATGCATACTGAAAAATTAACAATGATCCTCTACGGGCGATTGGGTAACTTATGGTTTCTTCTTTAGGATTTACTGTTTTATACCCCAATCCCTTGGGGTTCTGCAATGATCATGTATTAATTTTGCAAAAAGAAAACAAAGCTTTGTTTTAAAAAAATCTCTAGATATACAGCTTTGCAGTTAAGATTCTTGTAAGGTTTCTTTCTGGATGCTTTTAGAAGCAACCCTTGGCTTTTTGATACTGGTGCCATTTGACTCTAATACAATTTGTCTGTTCGTTATCTTAGCCATCGATACCCCTACGTTCTTTCCTATGTGCTGAATTTAGACTTCCATGTGCTAAAAGACACTAAAGAACATCTTGAGAAATCACATTTTATCTCTTTGGGAAGGGAATGTCTCCTTTTAGATATTGGTCTATTATTTGGCTTTTGCTCAATTGAATTCCACACTTATTTTCAGGAAAAATCATGTTTGAAAGTAGGGACTGTCTGTATTTCCTACTCCTTTTTTGGTGCCCGATGTATTCAGGGTCATTTTTTACCCTCTTTTGAGGAAGAAGAGAAAGGCTGAAGAACTTTTGGTAGTTCTTTCGTGCTTATGATGATTTCAGATCCATTTATTCATTGGAGCTTTCATTGGGCTAAAAGTGTTTCTTTGGTTTTCTGTCCCAGAGCTCTGAAGACAGATTGAGCTAATCTGGAAAATATATAGGCTAATATATAGAAATCTCTGGAAAATATATAGCTAATCTGAAAGATATATAGGCTAAAACTAGAATCCTTTCTTAGCTGAGGTTGGGCAGGAAGAAGTTGAGTGGCAGAGTAGTCAATGGATAAGGGGTGAGACCCTGGAATAGGGGTGCTTTGTCTAAGGATGGTGATCACAGAGTTATAGCTGCATAATCACATCATTAAGGGCCATCTGATATTATTGAAAACAAAGTCATTATTATGATACTTTAACAATCTTGAGCCTGCAAACCACTCATGGTCTAATTCAATAAATAAGCTACTTAAGTATAGAAAGTCACAAGGAAGAACAGATTTTGTGTCATATTAGCAAATTTGATTTTCATTAATGCAAGATGAATGTCTTCTATAAAACACTTTCATATCATATTAATGACATGATAGCAAACAGCATTCACAGGTTGCTAGGCAACATGAGGACCCTCTAATGATCTCCTCTGTACTCAAGAGGCCACTGAGGGAAGATGCCAGAGCTCTAAGGATAGTTTCCATTTCTTGGCAACTGTTTCTTCTGAAAGACCACCATGGGTCTGGTGGAGAAGGGAATTAATGATATCACTTACCATGGCAAATAAATACCTCTTCACTCTTCCCTCCTTTATATTGCCTTAGTGTGTGGGAGGACAAGAATTGAGAAGTGGGCTTACGTATGAGAGGCTAAGACCTCTGGATCCATATGTCCTTCCTTCTGCTTAGGTGGGCAATGGGTAACTTTGAGACCAGGATAGGAAATGCAGTGTACTTCTTGAGGGGAGTGTGCTTCACTCCCTGCTGTCCCTATGTCTTTGGGGGTTACGTTCCCAACAGTCACACTGGGATTTCATGATTCTAAGAAGTAGCCACTTGATCCAAGCATTCCAGTCATGTGTTCATGTGTAACAACTCCTACAAAATTTAGCAGCATAGAGCAACAGCAATTTTACAGTGCTCATGATGGCTTGACTCTGTTCCATGATGCGGAGCTTCAGATGGAAAGATGAATGGCTTGGACCTCTCAGATGTCTGGGCTGTGATCATCTGGAAGTTTCTTTATTCATGTGTCTGGCTCCTGAGTTGGGTTAACTTGAAAGCTTAGCTCAGTTGAGACATTCCTGCAGTACCTATATGGTCATTCCACATGACTTGGCTTCCTTACAGCATGACAGACCTAGTAAGGTTGGACTTCCTATTTGACATGCCAAAAAAGATTTTTTTAGAGCAAATGTTCTAGCAAATAAGATGAAAACCGCATGGTCTTCTAAAAGCCAGCCATAGACCTGCCATGGCTTCACTTATGCCAAAATCTATTGGTAAATGTTGTCATAGGCTTGCTCATGTTAAAGGACAAAAGACATGGACCTCACTCTGTCTCTGGGAGGAGAATCAAATGATTTTCAGTCTTAGTTTAAAACTTCTCCACCAAGCCATGCCAGTCATTTGCCCTCTGGGGAATTTGGAGTTGGAACTGAGACACATCTGAATAATCCTGTGCGTGTGGGAATTTGTTTTACTCGTAGTTTACCACTTTGGTTGGTTCTTAAAAATAGCTTCTATTATGAAGAATTTAAAAATAAGTTTAAATTAGAGGTATACTGTAATGAACTCTATCTGATTTTCTCCCTCCAAGGTTATTTTGAAATAAATTCCCAGACACTTCAGTAGATAAGGACTGTGTGTGTGTGTGTGCGCGCGCGCAGGCACGCACACATTTTATATATATTTTATGTATATATATACATTTATATATATTTTATATATACATACATACATATATATGTTATATATACATTTGAAATATCACACTAAAATATTAATTACTTAATATCAGTGATCAACCACTGTTCAAATTTCTGATAACCTCATAAATGGCATAATTTTTTACAGCTTCTTTCAATCAGGATCAAAATAAGTTAATATGTTTTTAAAATCTACTTCAATCCATTGGCTTCCCTTCCATGTCTGCTGTATTTCTTGCAATTTTTGTTTTTTTGGAGGAAGGAATCATGCCATCTGGCCTGGACAGTTTTCCACAATCAGAATCTAGCACATTACCACTCTGTGGTATTGCTTAACACGCTCCTCTATCCTCTCCATTTCCTGTAACAATCCTGTCAGATTCAGGTTCAATTTGGCCTGGATTTTTGTTGCTGTTGTTTGTTGGAGCTGATGTGTTTTTCTGCCAAGAAGTGCACACCGTCTGGCTCTTTTTCTATGAGAGCAGCCACTGATGCTCAATGACCACGACTGTGGATTTCCTAGGGGATTGCAAATCGTGACATCATGATCATATCAATGCTTCTCCATTCATGGACAGTGATAGTCATATTCCTTGGGTTCTCACCAGATAGATGTTCACAGTCTGGAAGCATTTCCAGAATTTTGAATACAGTTCAGCCAATATCTCCTAGGTTCTGAAGATGCAATTGAAAAATCCAATGTTCTTTTGATTTTGGCTTCTTTTTAAGTAGCTTACTTTACTCATTGGAAGCTTTTAGGAGCTCCTCATTATTTTTGGTGGTCTGCAATTTCATGATAGAGAACTGTGGACTGCTGTCTTTTAATCATGTGAGGCCTTGATGGACATTTCTCATCTAGAAATTGATGTTTTCCAGTTCTGAGATTTTTTTCTTCTATCATGCCTTGAGTAGACTCCTCATTCTGGAATTCCTATTAGGCAAATAGATGGCCTTGTGCTCTTTGAGATTATATATATACATATGTATATATATATAAATATATATACATAATTACTTTATCTTCTCATATGTCTACACTCAGCTGCTGAAATTCTGGGGACAGGGCAAGAGAAGGAAACTATCAGTCAGTATTTGGACTTTCACTTGATGCCTTTTCTTCTTAGCTCTGCAACTTACATTATTCCTCTGCTGGATATGGTGTCCTCACATCTAGATTCTCCCCAGTTCAGAATTTCCAGAGAACAAGCACCTAGTCTCCTATGGGAGGTGAGAGGAAGCACTGGGTTGGTTGCTCCAGAACAGGAGAGGAAATCGGTCCCCTGACTTCAGTGCTGTGCTTCATTCCAGCCTTCCAGGATGACTTATGTCTCCCACTGTTCCCTCTTCAGACACTCACAGGGCAGCTCTTTGCTAAGGCAGCAACCTGAATACACTGCCCTCTCTCAATTGCTCTGCCCCTAACCAGCAACTGGTCTCCTTTGGGAAAAGTTTATATATTTTATTTTTTTGTTTAATATCATTTTATGGGGTATCCAGGAGGGAAAGCAGGTGAAATTGTATGTTCAATCTGCCGTATTAAATCAAAAGCCCCTAAATTATTTTTCAGTACAATCCTAAATAATAAAATTTCCACCAAACTTTAATCTAAATTATGGATTCCTAAGTATGGGGCAGAGATTGAGAGGAGAAGTCCCTGTCGATCAGCTTGGATCTTTGTTCTCAAGAATGTGAGGCTCTATATTACAGTGATGTGGCTTTATCAATGTTTATAGCAGCACAATTTACTATAGCTAGATTATGGAACCAACCCAGATGCCCCTCACTCAATGAGTGGATACAAAAACTTTGGTACTTATATACAATGGAATTCTACTTGGCCATTAGAGAAAACGATATTATGGTTTTGCAGCCAAATGGATGGAGATGGAAAGAATTAAGCTCAGTGAAGTATCCCAATCTCAGAGGCTCAAGGGCCCGATGGTTTCTCTCATCTGGAAGCTAGAATACATGGGGAAGCAGTAGATCAGATGGCTAAGCTAACAATAACTTCAAATTGTATGATTCTCAACGCAATAGGGGGATGGCTCCCTAGGTTTCTGGTGGTGTAGGGAGGGAGATGGGGAGGGGGGAGGATGTATGAAGAACTCCTAGGAGACTGGAGAGTGGGAATATGGGGGAACCATCTCAGAAGCAGATGTCATTCCTCCACGAGATACTCATTTAATGCAAGAGTTCTTCTGGGGGAAACAGCAACAAGGGAAACCCAAGCTGGGCATCCATGATTTGGCATTACCCCTGGATAACTAAATATATGTATATATATATATATTGGTTATTGATGGTTTGATAATGTTTCCCCCTCAATTGTATTTCTATATACATCTAATAAAAAAAGAATGTGAGGCTCTCTGATAAAACCAAAAAGCTATGTTTGTAATTTTCTTCATCATTATAATCACTCTTTTTATTGTTATTATAGTAGGTTTTTTCCTCTTGAGGCAAGGATTAAGTGTTAGTGTTTTATTTGGGATGTGCAAATATAGGGCATCTAGTGTGAAAGGAAAGAGAACTGAGGTGGTAAAAAATGAGGAACAATGCAGAGTCGTGCATGTGGGGCTGGCCACTGATTCATGCTAGGCATAGCTCCTCAGCCATGCAAGATTTCTCTAGACAGGGTATTCAGAGAAACTGGTCTTGAGACAGTTCTGGAAGGCAAAGAAAGTGGGGTTATCTTTTTGGCTCCTTCTTATCTATATGGAATTAGGCTTCTACATTTCTGCATTGCAACACATATCTTCTTTGTCACCTGCCTGGGAGCCAGATTCTATGACCTCTGGCATAGGGTTTTACCCCGTCCAGAGTGGGAGAAGCCTCAAGCAGCCAGGGAAACCAGTGAGGCTGAGAAAGCCTGTGGATATGCATGGCGTGATTCTGATGGATAGGGAAAGGGTTTTCCCTTTCCAGGATCTTTCCCACACTCCAAGCAGCTATGTCCCCAGTCTCTGGGTCATGCAGATGGTCTAAATGGGTAGGTACACAATGGGAGCTAGACCACTTTTTCAAAGTGGTTACAGGGAAAAGAGACTTTTTTTTCTTTTAATACTAAGTTGTGAGATGCATAGGCTTTTGGGGCTTCCTTTGACTTCCACCTTGGGGTCAATTCCAGAGAAGAAAGACAACATATACAGAGAAAGGGTCAACTTCAAACAAATCCTGGGTCCAGCATGTTCTGGCTTCAGTGCCTCCCCTGCTTTATCCATGATTGACTTGTGAATGACAGTAAAGTCTCCTCTGGGGTGTCCATTAGCTAGATCTGGGCTTCTAC
This sequence comes from Aplodontia rufa, assembly GCA_004027875.1. NCBI lineage: Eukaryota > Metazoa > Chordata > Mammalia > Rodentia > Aplodontiidae > Aplodontia > Aplodontia rufa. Next base: position 39,317 of record PVKS010017746.1, read on the forward strand.
CACTTGCAGACAGAGATTCATGTCTAGGGCTTATGACCAGGAAGAATGTTGATGACGTATTTTTAAAAAGTCTTTTGTAAAATAACATCTTGAAATGAATGAATTCTTTGATAAAACTTAGACTTAAAAATGCTTCTCCACTTCAGAGTTCTTCCTACTTAGTATGTTACAGGCTTGCAGCTGTAATAAAGGCGTGAGTGAACACTTCAGCCCAGCACATAACTGGAAAAATCATATTAGTTTGGATATTAAATCCCTGCCAGGACTCCAGCAGCCTTGGACCCCCACACAAGATCCACTTGCAGCCTGTCCTGAGGGCAATGGCTTGACCAGAAGAACATCCTTCAGAGTGCACTGGAGATGGACTGAGTTAGGGGCCTGAAAACCCCTGCAGATCACTGATAGTGAGTCTGTGTTAATATCTTGAACGAGGTCTAGCGTTGTTCAATTATCACATGCAGAAAGCCTCCAGCTTGCAGACGCTGCCGTTTGTCAGCTGGGGCTGCTAGTGGCTGAGAAACTAATCATTAAGCCTGCCAAGGAGCAGAGGAGCCTCACGGCCTCCAGCGTGGTATATCTTTTCCTATTTCACTTGGATTTGCTCCTAATGATTGAACTATAGATTATTAATGCCGCAAACCTCCAGGATACCAGCATGACTGTGCTGGGCTCTATTCTGCCCTTGGAGTCTTCAGCACGTATCTTGGCCTGGCAGACAGTGCTCCGGCAGCTGTCAGAGCTGCTGGGGCCAAGAGGGTACCGTGGGCTCCAAACAGTGACTCCTATTAGCAGCTGCAGGGGCATTGTTGGTGGCATTTGGTGCTCTCTTCTCCCCAAATTATCAGGTAGAGAAAATAATAAGTCACAAAACACAGCTTAGGATTTGCTGGGAGAGGGACAAAAAGTGTTTTTAAGAGAGAAGGAAAAGTAGCTGGGGCCATGCTGGGGCTTTGCCATCTGTCGCTTTGCAAAGTTATCCTGGGTGTGTGCAGGGAACACAGCTGAGCAGCAGGCACAAGCCAGGTTCTGGGATACATAGGACCCACGGCAGCGTGATCCCAGAGCTGTGAAGGAGGAGGAAAGCACAGTGCCATGAGTGGAATAGTTCCCCAGGCCTGGCTCTGAGCTCAAAATTCTCTTCACATTACTGTATGCAGTCTTTACAGAAATCCCAGGAAGCAGTCCTAAACTCTCTTTCATGGATAAGGGAAATAAAACTTAAAGGAATTGAGTGACTTGCTACGACAGCACCACTAGAGAAGTCTGAAGGAGTTACTCATGTGTTCTCTCTTTGTCACATGTTGTCACTATCAGGTGAGAACCAAGAGATATTCTTTATGCACAGATAAGAAACTTGAGACTGGTAAAATGCCAGAACTAGGACTAGCTGACATGGATATCAGTCCCTTTACGGCTGAATGGGTGTGTCCTGGGGGTACTGTGTGCCTTGGATAGCATGGTCATCAGAAGTTGGAAGCAGCAAAACATCTTCTGCCTGCCTGTATGACAGTGAACTGGCTAGTAAACAAACTATGAGGGACAAAGTGGCATCAAACTTGGGATGTGAATCTGTCTGTCAGTTCAGGCTGACATAACAAAATACTGTAGAGCGGGTGATATATACAATAGAAATCTAATTCTCACAGTTCCAGAGACTGGAAGTCCAAGATCAAGGTGCTAAGGGTCAGGTTCTGGTGAGGACTTTCTTTTTGGTTCACAGGCGGCCACATTCTGCCTTCCTTCTACCTCTTCACATGGTATAAAGAGAGGTGCATTCCTCTTCTTATAATGCTATAATCCTTAAAGACCTCATTTTTACCTAAATTGCCACCTAAAGACCTATCTCTGGACACAGTCACTGTCGGGATTAGGGCTTCAATAAAAATTTGGTGGGACACAATTCAGTTCATAGCACTGGAGATATAAGTGGGGTTTTCAGTTGGAAGAGAGTAAACCAACAGAGAAATTAAATGGACTAATGGCATAGAGAATGACTCAAGAGATGCTGGTTGAGGGCAGGTAAGATGATCTATGTAATTCAGGGGTAGGGGGCGGTTATTCTATTTATTAGCCTGGAAATGTTACATAATATA
>PVKS010017747.1:0-41399 GCA_004027875.1 Aplodontia rufa
GCCTGGACGCCACTCCAGAGCCTGGTCCGCTTGCCAAAGGGTGTGCTCAGTCTGTGATCAGTCCCAGGGGGTAGGTGGGAGATGGGGCAGCGCCCCACAGAGCCCAAGGACATGCACAGTTCTGCACCCATCCCCAGATGGTGATGTGTGCGATTCCCTATACTGACATATGGGTGGGTGTGCTTTTATGTTGAGCCCCTGACATACAGGATTTTCTTACAGTTGCGTGTGTACAAGTATGGTTCCATGTGGACCTGGTGTGTGGAAGCTCAGAGTGCAGCCCTGCAGGCAGTTCCCTGGAACTAGTTCTCCACTCTTGGTGGCCTTTCTGTCAAATTTCCTTTCTAGCCTTCACTGCCACAATTGTTAAATCAGACCACACTTCCCACACCTCCATGGCTTTGCCTAGCATAGTGCTTCTGGAAGGCTCAGGCCCCAGCCGTCCCACCTCCCACATTCAGATTCTACTACTTCACTTTCCTCTGAGGCCCAGCTCCACAGCCACCTGCTCTCAAGCCTCCCTTCTTCTGAACTCCTTCTTTCTCAACTCAACCCCTTGTGCCTTGTCTTTGACCATGAGGCTCACTAACCCACCGAACTACAAATTCCCTGAGGACAAGAGTTGCATCTGACTTATTACTGGACCACCCAGAGCTGGATTAAGTTCCTGTTGCGTGTAAGGTAAGTGCTAAATGTAGATCTGCTGAACACATGGGTGTGAGTGTGAGTGAGAGAACCAAATTAAATGGCTGCCACCCTGACCAGGAAGTCCAGTCCCCAGAGGTCACCCCCTTCCCAAAGCCTCACCTTCCACAGAAGCAGCACTAGCAATGCCAGCACCAGCAGCCCCGCCAGCACAGCCAGTAGGATGACCCACCAGGGAACTCCTTCTGCCACCACTGCCATGGGATCCAAGTATACCATCACTGGAATCTGCAGAGCAAGGGGTTAATGGAGCAAAAGCTGGAGAGAAAAAGAAAGGAGAAAGTTCCCCACCTGCCCACCCCAGCCCGGCAGCTCACCACCGTGGAGGCATCTCTGAGCAGCAAGTTCTTGATGGAGGACTTCACCGTGATGTTGGCTCGGACAATCACTTCCAGGGACTTCACAGCGGAGTATTCCTAAGGGAGCGGGGAAGGAGACACTCCTCCTAAATGCCCATGTCCCCTCACTTCTCCCCCACCCTCCACCAGCTCATGAAATTATAAATGGAACGATGCCCATCACCAAGGGTGGGTGGGTTGGTTTTCCTGTCTGGCTTCATTTAGGAGTGTGTTGCACTGGGATAAGGGCTTTTGCAGAAGAAACCCAGCCTGGAGCCCCAGCAGTGCCCTCACCTCCAGAAAGGTGCTATTCCAGAGGCGGCCCCAGACATGCAGCACGGCCGCACGGTCGAAGCTGTAAAGCGGGCAGCTGAACACCACGCAGTTGGCAGTACCCCGGGCACAGTCCTGAGCACAAAGACAGGCAGGACTCAGAGCTGCCCAGCCAGCCCCACCCCAGTGAGCCTGCCATCTCTCCCATTTTCCTTACAGGACTTCAAGCCCCCTCCTTCAGGAAGTCTTCCCATACTACACCTGTACTCCAAAATAGCTGCCTACCCCAGATCTGAGCTCTGTGACTTAGAAATGCATGACGGGAACAGAAGGGATCTCATAACTTCACAGAAAAAGGCAGAGTAGCTTCTCCAATTGATGCTACCTCATTTAAGCTCCACAACTCATGCAAGATGCATATTATTAACTTTTTTTTTTTTTTTGCAGTACTGGGGATTGAACCAGGAATGCTCTTGCTCTACCACCGAGCCACATCCCCAGCCCTTTGTATTTTTCATCATAGCCTCCAACTTGTGATCCTCCTGCCTTAGCCTCCTGAGTTGCTGTGATTCCAGGCATGTGCCACCAAGCCCAGCATTACTAACATTTTTCAATGGAGAAAATTGAGGTCCAAGGAGGAGAGGTGACCAATCTGCCTCAAGTCACAAAGCTAGAAAAACTATTAAGTTGTGGAGCAGGTATTTTAAGTCAGGTCTATATTACACAAAACCACATGCCAGCACTAAGCCCAAACTCGCTAAAAGAGGAAGGTGACTAGGATCTGTTGGGAGGACAAGGACTCACACTCTACTCCTTCTGAGTCTGACCTAAATCCATTTCACCAAGTTGCCCCTAATAACCTCTTTACATAAAAGTTATGTTATATTCATCATGGCACAGTCCATTCACAGAATGGCTTTGAGAATGCTTGAAGTACTGAGTCCTCCTTTATTTTGCAACTTTTGATCCTTAGTCATTTTGTTTTAAAAACAACACTGCCTAAATTTTATATTAAAAAAATCTATTTCAGATGTTATGTTAAGTGAAACAAACCAGGCATAGAAAAACAAATACCATACGACCTCGCCCATATGTGGAATCTAAAAGAGGTGAACTCAGAAGTTGAGTAGAATGGTGGTGACCAGGGCCTGGAAGGGTGAGGGTGGGTAAGGAGATGTTAGTTGATGGATACAGTTTCAGTCAAGCAGGAATAATAAATTCAAGAGATCTATTATTGTTCATTGTGATGACTAAAATTAACAACACATACTGAATTATTGAAAATCGTTAAGAGCTGGACACAATGGCACACGGCTATAATCCAATCAATTTGGGAGAATGAGGCAGAGGATCACAAGTTCAAGGCTAGCCTCAGCAACTTAGTGATATCCTGTCTCAAAAAATAAAATTTAAGGGCTGGAGTGGTGGCTCAGTGGTTTGGAATGCTTACCTGGTGTATGTGGGGACCCAGGTTCAAATCCCCAGTACCCCATGCACAACTAGGTGTCGGAGAAACAAAGGCCAGATGAAAAACTAAATAAAGTTGATCCTCTTTCCCTCTCTCTCTCCCCCCCTCTTTCTCTAAAATAAATAAAATTTTTTTAAAAAACTGGGATTATAGTTCAGTGTTAAAGCACTTGCCCAGAATGCATGAGGCCCTGGATTCAATCCCTAGAACTAACAAAAAAAAAAAAGAGAGAGAAACAAACAGATCTCAAAAATGGTTAGCTCCATTCCATCCCCAACAAAACGTGCTATCAATAGTTGCCTCATAAGCACCTCCTCCCTTAAGCTGTGCTGCAAACTGTCTTGTCAACTTGTCCTTTCCCCAGGTGTCACTACCGCATTTTGACAGGCCACTCTCCCTGGACTTCCCCCGCCCTGAAGCTCTGTTCCCCTACGGCATCGCCAATTACACCATGTACCCCAATTGTGGCTGCTCTATGTTCACCCTGCCCTCACCAGGGTAATATTCCTCTTCTTCTCAGCAGAGGACACTGGCCACCAGGACATGCTGGGCTCCAGCTGCTCACGAGGCTCCTGCTGCTCCGGCTGCCCCAGCTCTCGCCGCCTCCTGTCTCTGCTGTCTACATCCTGGATATAGGAGAAGAGAAAGACTAGTGAGTGTCCCTCCAAATGCAGTGATCTTGAGGTCACATCTCCTCCCATCACTCACACACACTACTGCAGGCCACGACATCCCTCCCAAAATCCTATCCCACCTACCCTGCCTAAACCTCACCAGGTGGAGGATGTTGGGCCTGGGGGAACAGAGCCCTTTCTGCCCAGGCCCCTGCCCACCCTCCAGCTCCACTCGCATGGGATACAGCAGCCACTTCCCGTTGGCAATCTCATGGGGCCACATGATGTTGAGGAAGGCAGAGCCCAGGGTGTTGAGTGACTGGCCTTGGTTGGACACCTGTGGGCACAGAAGAAAAGGAGCTCAGTTTCTGCATAGACCGTAAACCCTCAGCGATGAAGGAGACAAAGCTCAGAAGAAGGCATCAAGAAGCACAGCTGGAGACAAAGCTCAGAAGAAGGCATCAAGAAGCACAGCTTCGGGGCTGGAGCAGTGGCTCAGCAGTTACAGCGCTTGCCTGGCATATGCAGGGACATGGGTTCGAACCCAGCACAACGTACACAACGTACTATTAGAGCAACAAAAGCCACATGTAAAACTAAATAAAATTAATTCTCTCTCTCTCTCTCTCTCTCTCTCATTGTCCCTCTCTCTTTAAAAATAAAAAAAGAAGTACAGCTTCAGCAGACTTGGGATCTAGAACAGATGAGGCACCGTTCTCTCCCTGGAGGTGTGGGAGAGGCCTCAGCCAAATGAGGACAGAATTCTAAAGACAGACATCAACTTTTCCCCAAGGTCCCATCTCTCAGACCAGCAGGAGAGATGGCCAGTCAAAAGGACCAGGAGATGGTGAGCTGAGGCCACAACACCAATATATGCCCACAGCCAAGGTCCAGGTGGAGGGCAGAGGTCTCAAACTCACTGGACCACCATGTGGCCCCTGGAACATGTCTCAGCCTCTCCTCTGGGCCAAGAAGGGAGGGTGCCATGGAGGGCCCACATACCAGAACACTTACCGTGACCTCATACTTGACCTTGCTGCCCACATCCTGCTCAGTCCGCATAGCACTCTCACCCCTCACCACACCAGAGAAGAAGAGTTGCTGCGGTACAGCCATCCTGGTATGGAGGGGTCAAAAACAGGGGCTAAGGAAGCCTGGGGTCTGGCTGAATGGAGGGCCAGAAGGGTAAGGGCAGGTGGGACAAAGCCAGGCCAGGGTTAGGAGTGGTAATACCCCCAGCTTCCAGCAGGGGCTCCCCCATGGGCAGGGCTTACCCTGCAATGGATAGAGGCAGCTCAATGAAGACCCTGGCTCGAGCAGATACCGGATGTAGCTCCTGCTCACTGATCCTGGTATACGGGTAGGGGCATGCGTGGGCAGCAGGCACAGGCATCCCCACGGGGTCAGTGAGGCCACTCCAGCTACTACCACCCTGCTACCATCCCACCCCACCAGGCTTACGTGGCCAACAGCAGGTCCACCTCCAGTTCTGTAGTCTCAATGGTGATCCCAGAGGTGCTAAGGATGAGGTAGAAGGTGACCTAGGCCAGAATGGAATGAGAGTGAGGGGACAGCTAGGAGATTAAAGAGCAGCCACTTGGACAGGGCTGAGGGCAGATGTGCCAACCTGGGCACCTCTCTTCATAGGGTTCCCCAGCTCACACTCAACGTGGGAGGCATTCTCATTGGACAGGCAGAGCGGCTTCTCCTGAAATGCAGAGGAAAGGAAAGATGAGTTTGAGCTACTGAAGCCCCTCAAGACCCCACTCCACCCTGCCCAGAGTCCTCACCACAGGATCCAGGGCTCGGACTCCTGAATAGTGCAGTGAGGTTGGGAGAGTGACCAGGAGCTGGGCTTCATGGGCATCATCCCCATCAGCCTGGGACTGGGCTGGGTCCGAGGGCAGGTTGGTGACCGTCAGCTCAAGGCCAATGAATGGCTGCCCACTCAGTGCAAACAGGGCCGTCGTCCCATCCACATCCCTGGAGGGTCAGATCTCACTCCCTTTCCCTGCCTTTCCACCCCATGCAAACCCAGTCCACACCACTCCTCAGCATCCCACAACCTCCCACCCCAGGTCTCCTAGATCACACACAAATCTAAGTCAAGTCTTTCTTTGCACCAATGAGAGCCAGGGGATCTCCTTTCTCATCCCAGCTCCACTACTTCTTACCTTGGGCAAGTACCTTAACCTCTCTAGGCCTCAGTTCTCCATCTGTAAAATGGGACTAAAATTTCCTACCTCACACTTGTAAAGACTAAACAATGAGATATATATAAACTGTATGTTATTTCATTGTTGTAGAGGATTGTTACTCCTTGCAAGGCCCCCTGGCTCCCTGGCCCAGTCACTGACTCTCAAATCCCAGTCTTCTCCCCCTACCACATGCTCCCCACCCCTCTCACATGGGCAGAGGCTGGAACTCTGTGTCACTGACACGGGCACAGAAACGGGCATGCACCAGCTGCAGATTACTCTGACAGATTTTGTCTTCACCACAGCCTTGCTTCAGAAAGTGGATCTGAAGAGAGATTTGAGGAGTGGGTCATTCCTAAGGGGCAAGGCAGGGCTTATATTGTCACCAAGGCCTATGGTGGGTTAAACAACCCGCATCTGCTCTTTCCTAGATGTGTGTATTGGGCTGGTCCCTTAGCCACTCTGAGCTGTAAAGTGATGGGAATGTTGCCACACTGTGGTTGAGACAAGCAGGTCTGTCCACAGCCAGACCACAGTTTTCCTCAGCTTTGAGGGCAGGTTGGGATTCCACGCCAAGAATGTGAACAGCACCACTCCTGGGCTGCCTATGAGAGCTGGGCCGGGAGCTTCACATTCCTGCCTTCTACATGAAAGGCAAGAATATGAAATGTGGCCTTGGAGACCACATTTGATGATGTGGCCACTTTTGAATACAGACCCCCATCGGCTTGGGACCCTGAATAACTACAGAGATTGGAGAAATACTGTCCCTTTAGATGAAGAATATGTGGTCATTTGGGCCATTTTACGTTTTGAGGCCTACTTATTACAGCATCTAGAAATAGGAGGAACTACTGGGGTGACATGTGGAAGAGCTTTACAAGCTATGAGTGGATGCCATTGATGAGGGACCAGGTTCACTGCCCCTCCCAGTGTCTTCCCATGCTCACCTCTACCCGCTGGGTGCTGGGCTGGTGGGCATTGAGGATGGGGGCCACTGGGGGCAATCCCTGTCCAAGAGCCTGTCGCCGGAGCCGAGGGGTCTGGAGACTATAGGACAAGGTCACCACAATGGCCCGAAGTTTGTCTTTGACATTCTCCTGAGAAGAGGAAAGATTGTTCCTCACTGGAACAACCTCTAGGTCCCAGCCCTATCCAAGGCCCCAACCAGAACTGTGACAGATTTTGAAACTTGGAAGAAGTTTAGGGAGATTAAGGGCAGAGGTAGAGAACTAGCAAGGAAGAGAGAGAGACACTGCACTAAGGAAGGAAGGCTACCCAAGATTTAGGGCATCGGGGACTAGAGGTGAAAATGGAAGCTGCCATCTCCACCCCCAGCGAGTACAGAACTTGACAGGGGACCCAAGAAGGCAGCAGTGAGGAGAAGGTGAGGCCATAAGGGCGTTTCCTCAGAGTCTCGAACAAAGAATGAGCCGTGTGTGTCAGAAGAAGCAGCTAAGCAGAATTAAGAAGACATGCAGTAACAATGACACTCAGGCCAGGGATCAGTGTCCACCTGCAGCTGGAACATGGTGTCTCCACAGACTCGGTCATGCTGATGCTTCAGCCACACAATGCCTGATGCCTGGTGCTTGGGGTCATCCGGGCCACGGCTCAAGAAGGTCACACGTGGAACCTGGCCCCGGAGTCTCCTATCTGTGTCCCCATCTAGCATGTAATCCAGTGCTGTGGCATGTGGAGAGAGGAAAGGAGCCATGAGCTGGGGATGGCTCCTTCTGTCTTTGTCCCCAAGGTTCCCACCTATCCATCCTGAAGTGACCCTCCCTGAAAGCCCAATGAGGTGATCAGAGGGAGGGAACCCCACTCACCCACAATAGGGCTATAGCTGCTGGGGACTGCAATGTAGCTGAAACAGATCCTTACGTCCACACTGTGGGGGCAAAGGGTGGCTTCTGAGGCAAACAAGACTGATGTGTCACCCTGCCCTCTCCTGTCATAGCCCTGCCTCCAGTCCCAAACTGGAGAGAGGAAGGAACAGGGAAACTGGACTTGCAGCTTCCTCTGCCCTATCCCAACTCACCAAACTGAGTGGCCACCAGCACAGTTGGGCTGTTCTAGGTCGATGGCTCGGGGAGCAATAAAGACCTCGTGGGAGACGTGGAGAACAGGTCTGGCCCTAGGGGAAAATGGAGTACAGGTTGCAAGAAACATAAGGATGGGAGGCTGGAAACTCCTGCTTCAGGTTTGAAGTGACAGGGAGGGGATGATGGCCTCAGGGAGGAGATGGCAGAGGAGAGGAATCAGCTCACCTGAAGAGCACAGCAGTGTCCGCCAGGGAGCCCACCAACAGGTCAGGGTAATGGTTCCCGTCCACATCCAGGCCACCCGACAGAGAGTAACCGAAGCTCTTGATGCCCACAGCCTCGCCCTCCAGCACCTGCGGACCAGCTGTCAGCTTCCTTCGCTGAACCCCGTCTCCCCCATCTGCCTCCCCTGTCTTCTGTGACCCTTATTCCACTCACATCCATCCCCTCATCGTAATGACTCCCCTCACCTGTGAAGGTTTGACGACCACCCCCAGGCTGCTCCCGTGGTAGATAAAGACCTTCCCATCCCCGTCAAAGGGAGCTCCTACAGCAATATCTGGGGGACATGGGAAAAGGCATCATACAGGGGAAGGTGGTGAAGGAGGCCAGGCTACAGTTTCCCTCAGACACTCAGTTCTGTATGTGTTTTCAGAGGTACTGGGAAGCTAGGAAATCCCAAGTACCTCACATACATTATTTTTAATCCCCTCAGCTGCTCCATCCAGATATTACTAGCTTAGAAAGGTCACAAAACATAGTGAAATTCAGATGTGAGCCCAGAAACCTGTCTCTGAGCCCTGGGAAGACCACCTCCCTGACCTCTGAGGCGTTTCCCTATCCCTCCATGACCCCCTCCCTCCACTGAATGTTTCCTGTTCCCAATCACACCTGGGAAGCCATCTTGGTTGAGGTCCCCCAGGACAGCCAGGCTGATCCCAAACATGGAGTCAGGGGAGCCACAGAGCCGGAGTGGGGAGACCTCTGTCCAGTGACCACCTTGGTTCATGTACACATACACAGCACCTCCAAGCTCTTCTTGACGCTCAAAGAAGTAAGGGGCACCCACTATCAGGTCTGGCCAGCTATAGAGAAAGGGAGAGAACCATGTGGAGTCCTCCTAGACCAGGGGAGTCAAGAGAAGATGCCTAAGATCAATCATGTCTTCTGGACCCAGCCTCCCCCAGGCCCCACTCCCTCACCCACTCTCACCCATCATTGTTCAGATCAGCCACAGCCAATGAGGAGCCAAAGGCAGAGGTCAGGCGCTCCCCAGACAACGTCACTTCAGGCACTAGGCGACTGGCACTGTCTTTGCGCAGAATGACCACAGCACCCTTGTGGTTGGCACGGGGGGCCCCTGCCACAAAGCTCAACTCTTCTGCTCTCACCAGACCCTTTCCAGAGTCGATGGAGAATCCTAGGGTGAGGGGTGACTTACCAGTGAGTGTTTCCCCAAGACTCAGAAGCCAGGTATACCCCAGCTCCCCCAACCCCTGCTTGAGCCCAACAGGTTGGGAGCCAAAAGGAAAAGGTGCCCCCAAGTTACCACTACCACAGCTGGACTGCTCTTCCACCCTCCTCCAGGGCCTGGTAACCCTCCCACACCTTCCTGACCTAGAGATTGGAGTTTGGCACAAAGTGTGATGAGGTCAATCTCAGGGACTAGGGAGGAGGAAAAACAGCAATGACAGAGAAGCCCAGATGACTGGGCAGTGGGCAGCACACAGTGGCAGGAGCTAGGCTAAGGCAAAGCCTGGGCCCAACCCAGGCAACTGGGGGAGAGAGTTGGGCCCTCCCCTCTACACACCCTAGGAGGCCCCAGTCCCATCCAGTGCACCTTCTTTGCCTCACTCCCACCATCCTGGCAGAAGACATCTTCCCACAGATGGCAGGGAGACAAGGACAAGCAGGGAAGGGCCTGCTTCACCCAAATGTCTCAGGCCTCACTTTCTCCTCAGCTGACAGATATAGATGAGACAATAGGGGACTACCAACAAGCTAGACCTTTCTCCAGCGTGAACCTCAGGCAAATTTCCCCTAGAGGTCAGCACTGCCCTTCCCAGGAGAGTGTCAGCCCCATCCCTCTCACTTCATCTGGATTTTCCTTCATGGAGACCCCTCACAGCCCTGAGGTGCACCCTTGGAACCGCCTCTTCTTGGGCCTAGTCACTAGGCCCAGCTCTTCTCTGCAATTTGGGCCCTGGCTGAGTGTTGGTGGGGCAAGACAGGAAAGAATGTTCCCTGGGGAAGTGGGGAGGCCAGAGCCAAGCCCCCAGGGTCCGGGAGGTAGGAGCTTACAAACCTAAGTAGCTATTCAAGGCCAAGTCTCCGGCTGGTCCTGGGAGCCGGTCAGCAGGGTCCAAAGTTTTATACACCAGCTGGTCAGGGTCTGAGCTATCAATGTTGGTCACAAAAAGCAACCCTGTGGGGGAGGGCAGGTGGGGAAGAGACACCAGGGAAGGGACATCCAGAGGAAGGACCACAGAAGAGGGAAAGAGCGAGACAAAAAGGCCAGAAGAAGGTAGAAGAGGAAGAGGTAGAGGAAGAAAATGAGAACAATGAAGAGACCAGGGAGATAAGAGAGACAGAAAAACACAGAGAGATGCGGTGAGAGACAGAGACAGAAGGATGGAGTATGGAGAGAGAGGGAGGACGAAAGAGGAACAAAGGGTTAGAGCGGCTCCAGGCCTGGGAAGGGTCCCTACCAAAGTAGCTGTTGGCAGGGACCGGGATGAGGCGGGGGTCCTGCTCCTTCTCACCCCCCGCCTCGTAGGGCCCGTCGTCCAGGTGTGCCAGGTCCGCCGAGCTCTGTGCAAAGAGCTCCACCCTGGCTGTGCCTGCAAGGACAGTCCTGTTAGTGCCCGGAGCAGAAAGCAAGGAGCACCCCTCAGGCAGGACACTGAGTTAGGCACATGAGAAAGCCCCTTTCCTTTCCAGCCCCATCTTCACTGCCTCCCTAACCCAAGCATCCTAGGGTCCCCAGACTTGGCATCACACTCACCGAGTGTCAGCTCAGCCAACGGCAGCGTGCGGAGACGGGAAGGCAGTGATGAGGGGTGGACTGCGTATCGGTGCAAGCAGGCCCTGGCCAGGTGGGCAGGCCCAGCCGTGCATATGGGGACTCATGCCAGCATGTGAAGGAACATTTGGCCATGCGAGAAGAGGAGGTACTCTGTTCATGTGTGTGCTGGCATGATGGGAGTGGAAGGCACGGCAGTGCCCTGGGGCAACATGCCAGTGAAAATGTGGTCATGCTTGGCCACATGCTGCCTACAACCCCACCACTGGGGTAAAAGGAAGTTTTGGTCCCCTTCTCCCTAAGGAATGACTCACCCTTCCAGTTATAAGTTCCTGGAGCCCCAAAGAGGAGGTAGTGGCTGTCGGGGGAGAAGGCAGCAGCTGTGCCCTGCTGGCAGAACCCAAATTGTTCATGGCCTTGGGGGCGCCCCTCACAGAACTTCCACTCCCCACCATCAAGCTCATCATGGATGGCCAGGTCCTGGCTTAACACAAAGCATCGACCAATCACATCCCTCGTCTCCAGGATCTGGTCTACTCGCTGCCTCGACTCATATCGATGTGCACAGGTCTGTGTGAAGAGGACAGGAAAGGTCACTTCTTTCCTGTTTGGACCCAGACACCTGCATGCTGCCCACATGCAGACATTTGGCAGACATCCATGCACACACACATCACACCACACACACACACACACACACACTCACACAACAACAGCACTTGAGCACTCCAACCCAGCCAGTGATAAGCAAGTCCCCGCATTATCCAGTATCCTCTCTGCACCCACTTTCTTGCCCTCTCAGGAAGTCATCCTCATTCCACACTCTGCCTGGGCACACACAAACACAAGATATATCCCTCCCTGGTCATTTGACAATCCTGCAACATGCTGAGCTTGCCCCCGTCTTGGCTCTTTTAAGTGCCACCACCTCATCTACAGAGAACCTACTTTCCTCTCCACTCTCCAGGCCTAATCTACTCCTGAAAGGCAAATCACTTCACCTGCTGGAGTCCTTTTCAACCCCTCCTCTGTACTTAGAGACTGGGGACTGGACCTCTCACTTAGCTAACCATATTCAGCCCTGTGCTGACTGGCATTGGTAATTGTGTGCCTGTGCGTGTTAGTGAAAGACACAGGGAGACACATAAAGAGAGAATGAGAATCCCCACAACTATTTGCCAGGGACCAGCCCTTCCACTGTTCTTATAGTTCCTCTCTCAGTAACTAGCACAATTCCTTATGCTTAAAAGGTTCTCGATAACAGTTTGACAAAAGGATGAGTGGATGACTGGATAGTTAGATGTTTCCAGATTTCTAAGGAACAGGGACCACATCTCGTACTTATTTATATCTGCTGGACATCCTGGGAATCATACTGTGTGCCCGACTTGTGCTTGGAAAGCACACCCGTGCATATGCACACGCGTAGCCGTCATCATCTCATCATCTTCATCGTCACCACCATCCTCGCATTCAGCCACAAGAAGTAGTACTCACGACAATCTTGCCCCCAGGTCCCTGGCTCCGAACACTGACTCCCAACCACTGGTTCTCCTTGCTCTCCTTTTGCACATCAGCTGGAAGCAACACACTGGGGATTAGGGGAAAGAAAAGGAAGCCAAGTGCTTTCTCCCGCCCCACCTGGCAGGGCCGCACCTCCTTGGTCAATGTCCACTCTGTAGCAGTCAGTCTCCTCCAGGCTCAGGGGGCAAGCAAAGAGGCCTCCAGTGCGATTCGCCTGCTGCCCAGGAAGAGCCAGGGCCTGGGGAGCACCCACCAGCAGCCTGCATGAGGGACAGGGGCCAAAGTTAGAGGTCAGTGTGCTCCAACGTTCCCTGAGCTTCCCAGGCCCAGGAAACAAGCAGTGTTCAAGGACTAAAGAGAGGGGCAAAAGTGATTTTTCTCAAATTCTGGAGAGAACAAATACACTTGGCCATACAATCATCATGTTCCATACTCTCTGGATGAAGGACCAACATGCATAGTGGATACAGATGCAAATACAAAAACTCACGAACCAGAGCACCCTGGCCAGCACTGCTTGCTTGAAAAAACCGCCTGTTCCCAGCACCTGTTCCTGTCAAGGCCTTCCCTACCCACTGCTTGGCCCCATCCCCAGGATCTACCCTTCTCTCCAACCCTGTTTCAGTTGAAACCCTGCCAGAAATACCAAGAATGCTGGGAGCAAGAGCAACAGGGACCCAGAGGGACACCACAGTGTGATTAGGAACCAGCTTTCAGAGGCCAGACAAGAAGATAGATACGGGCCTTCTACCCCCTCATCAGGGACCCAGCGAAGACACCCCTTGCCCCTGCCACCAGCAGCTCTGCCAGCCCAGGATTCTATCACTTACTTTGCTGTCATGGAAGCAGGAATAAGGTTCCTCATTCTGTTGCCAATCCTACCCCCATTCTCTTCCCCACATCCTGAATCCCCTTCCCCATTCTTCCTTCTCCTCCCACATCCATGGTCTTCTCCTCTCTCCTACCCCCTGCCCCCACCCAGTCTTCTCGCCCCCTCCCCCTCAGCCTCTTTCCCAGCTACAGCTTTCTTGGCAGGACAATTTTCCATGATCACAGCCAAGGCATCTTCCCCAGGGGAGGACTGTGCTGGGAACGGAGGCTGCCTGGGTCCCCTTGGGGCTGAGCCCCCAGGCCAGGAGAAGGAGGGGTAAGGTGAGCCCATGACCCTCAGCTGGCCACAAGGGTCCTCCCTTTGCAGAAGGAGGCACTCAAAAGTGACAGCAGGACAAACTTCAAGGCCTCTCTCCCAAACTCTTATTCCATCTCCCTTCCTGGGGTACAATGCCCAAAACTGTAGGGCAATATTACAGACAGGCATCTGTGGGGCACTGTGCCATTTGGGATGGGATTGAGGGAGGGCATAGAGCCATTCTCCCTTCCCACAACTCCTCCTCGTCTCTTAGCAGCTGTCATCCCATGTCAGAGTCAGTGTCAAAAGAGAAAAGGGGGATGGGGAGCAGTAGAGAAAAGAACATACATTCAGCATTCATTTAACAGCTATCTGTTGATACCCTATTATATGCCAAATCCTGTGTCAGGCCCTGGTGAGACAAGGAAGTGGTATTTATTCAGCACCTACAATGGGTCAGAACCTAAGCTAGTCACAAGGGATATGAGGAAATAAAGCTTATCACTCTCCAAGTGTATGCCAGGCATCAGGCTAGGCAAGTCATGTTCATTATCCATTTGATCTTCACAATTATCCTATGAGATAAGGATTCTTTTCTTGCCTTCCAGATGAAGACACTCTATTCAAAGACCTTAAGGAGCCATGCTGGAATTCAAGTCCACATCTGTTTAACTCCATTACTTAAGGTCACTCCACCCAGCGACTGGCCTGTCTTCAGAACATTGAAACAACTCGAGGAAAGGAAAATGAGGAAGGGGAAAGGAGGGTACCCTGGACACAAAAGGAATCTAGATGGCAGGGCTTCGTGAAAACAAATATCAGCCTTTAGACTACTCTGCAGTGCCCCCACTCTCCAAAAACAGGTGTCAAGAGGAGCTGGGGATACAGCTCAGTGATAGATTGCTTGCCCTGTATGCCTAAAACCCTGGGTTCAATTCCCAGTACCACAAAAAATGAAGGAAGTGTCAGGACATGTTGGCCCACACCATATGTGGACTCACAGAGACACCCAGCGCCTCAGCTGGTCAGAGCGTAGCTAAGCCCCCATAGAAGCTAAAGTGTTCCATGCTCACATCTCCCCTAGAGACTAGGAGGGGCTATGTGGAGAAAGGAACCTGAGTGCTTAGACAAGCCCAACCCCACTCTTCATGGAGAAGAAATCAGCCAATTCTTTCTGGAACAAGAGCATCTCTGCCCCAGTCACACGCTCCTCTCTGGCTCCATCCCATGAGTCCCAGCCACCCTAGGCCCCCAGACAGAACAGTAGCCACAGCTGTAGCCACTGCGGAAAGGAAAAAAGCAAAAAGTGTTGGCAGCTGGAGACAGGAACCCCCTGGGGGCCCAGCTAAGTGCAGAAGAAAGAATAGCCCACTACCACTGCACTTCTCAATTCTCCACACATGCCAGGGCTCCCACCCAAGTCCAGCTCCTCTCTGACCCCTTCAACCTGGGTGGCCCATTGGGAAGATGGTTTGACCTGGCAGGCTGGCTCAGCCCTCAGCCAAGGGGTCCCTCAAGCTAAGCGTTTGGATTCAGAATTCCCATATGGTACTAAAACTTTACTTCAGCTCTGTGGACCACAGAATAAGAATGTTAAGAACTCTTAATCTCAAAACAACCCTATGTGTTAGTACTGTTGTTTATCTCCATTTTATAGTTGATGGAAATAAATGAGGCTGCAACCACAGAGCAAAATAAGAGGGTTAGACTTCAAAGTTTCATCCAGAGGCTAGACTGAAAGCAGGTGAGGTCTTTCCATCAGCGGTTGGTAAGGATAGCCCTTGAAACTCAACAGCTAGGGACTGAGCAAGGTACCTGGCCTCAGTGCCACCAAGCAGCAGAGCGCCCCCTACCGGAACAAAGACAAGGTTAGGACATCTGACCCCTCTGCTAATGCCCCCCAGCTCGGCTCTGGGAGACAGAATCAGGAGCCATATTCAGAGAGGAGGGGGAAATGACAAAAGGGCAAGCCATTAAAAATAACCTAGAATTTGCCTGGAAATAGCTCAGAGTTCAGCATGTCCTAAAAAGGCCTCCAATCCTGGAACTCTGTCAGATAGGGGAAAAAAGGTGGGGGGGGGTAAGGAATGAGACAGAGATGAGGGAGGAATTAGATGGCAGTCTGAAGAAAAGGTGAAATCAGTTCCTTTCTACATCTCCCAAAGTTTTAGGGACCACAGACCCTGCTCCCAGATGATAGGGATAATGGAAGATGAAAGGTTAGAGCTAGCCACCACCTCCAGTGGCTAAGGAGAAATGAGCTCTTGTCCCTGCCCTCCGCCCCCAGGGCAATAATGGGCAGGGGCCAGTCCCGGTCGACAGCATTGATCCAAGTAATGGACACTTAATGTGACTTAAGCACTGGCTGAAGAGAGAAAAGCCCCTTGGCAGGAGAGGGTGGGAAGCTTTCTTCCACTTCTTGTCTCTCTTTTTACATGTAGCCAGACCCAAGGGTACAGGAAGCATCCCTAGCGGCAAGCCCCTTCTAAGTGTGTCCATCTCCCAGGGGTCCTGAACTGATGAGAAGAGAACTAGAATTGTCCTCTGCCCCCACTCTCCCCCTGCTGAAATTTTTGGAGTTGGAAATTTCCTAAGGGGGAGGAAAGGGAGCAGCCTGGCCAGCATCCTTCCTGGATCTCTCACTGCTGCTGCTGCTGCTACCACCACCATCGCCACTGATGCCACCACCACCATTACTATTTCAAAGATTCTGTTTTCTTCCACTCTCTGTCACCAAACCACCACTGCAGATTGCCAGGCCCTCCCAGTCTCCTAATCTTCCCAAAGCCTTGAGCCACAGAAGTGGCAGCTGCTTTCTCTTGGCTTTCCAGAGCCCTGCAGCCTTCACTCCATCTCACAGCGATGCTCTAGCAAGAAGTTACTTCTGGAGTCTGCCCTCCCTTCCTCCCATGGCACCCTCATCCTCTCTGTCCTTTCCCTCTCCTTCTGCCCTAAGCAGAGACAGAATGATCAGTCTCTCTTCCTAGGGGGATTTAGCCTTCCAAAGGAGGGGAGCCAGAGACCCTGGAGCTGGAGTAAGGAAGTAAGTTAAGGGGGAAAGCAGAAGGTGGTTCCCTGCCAAGACAAGAGCCTCGCTCTCCAACTCATCCCCAGAGCTAGATTCTGGGTCTCGGGGACCTTGGAAAGGGTAAGCTCTAGACCCAAGATGAGGCAAGTCTCCAGGCATCATGGGTCTTGGTAGAGTTTGAAGATAGAGAGAAGGGGTAACTAAGGAGTTGGGTGGAGGGGTGATCTGTGGCTTGGGCCTGGGGACTCCGGGTGCGGGTGCGGTGACTCACCAGCTCTGGGGTCGGGGCTGCATCTGCTGATGCAGGGCCACGGAGAAGCCGAAGAGGCTGCCTGGCTCTCCTTCCTTGCGCAGAGCGCCCATCACATCCAGATTAAAGGCGACAGCCGGTGGGAAAAGCAGTCCGGCGAACAAGGAAAGAAGAAGGCAGCAAATCCCGGAGGCCCCCCAACAATCGTAGCTCCGAGTCCCGGCCATGGGATGAACCCGATGCGCGCTCCCCACCAATGCAAGAAAATACTCGCGCGCCGGATCCCAGGTCTCCTCAGGAGTGTCTCCAGTTTCCGAAGTCTAAGGGTCCTTCGGGGGTCTTCCGATCTTTCACCCGACGCGTCCCGGCTCCTACCTCTGGCCCTCCGCCGCCCCAGGCACCAGCGGCAGCCTCGGCTCGGGAGAACCCGCCGGCCCGCGCCTCCTCTCCCGGGGCGCCACCCAGGCCCCGCCCTCAGCCCCGCCCCCTCTTCCCGCGGCAGGTGGAGACTCCAGCTCTTCTCCAAAAGATGCCCGGACCCTCCACGCGACCTGGCCACGCTCCCCCGGCAGACCCAGCCCAACACCAGCTCCCGCCCCACCCCAGTGCTGCGCTCTCCTCCCCTTCCCCCCGCCCCATCCTACCCTAAAGAGGCGGAGGCGGTCCCTAGAAATGGGGAGGGAAAAAGAAATACAGTAGAGAGGAGCAAAAAAAAAAAAAAGAGAAAAGAGGGAAATGGGATGAGACAGAGGACAATCTGGGAAGAGAGATCTGCAGATAAAAAAGGAGAGGAAAGGGGAGCGATTCTGGGCCCGAATCTGGTACCAGTCCCTTAGTGATCCCGCCCCCAGACGGTCCGCACAATGCAGCCCTTAGGTTGTTAGAAAACCACTTTTCACGCCCCAGAGCTGGGCAATGACATTTGTTTGTTTGTTACAGGGCTGTGGCTGACTTTGAATTTGGTGATCCTCCTGCCTCAGTCGCTGGGGTTACAGGCCTGCGCCACCTGTCACATTGTTATCATTCAAAGAAACAGAGAAAAAGGCCCACCAAGGAGTTGGAGAAGATAACAAAGAGAGAAATAGAGAAAGGAATAGGGAAGGAGAAAGAAGGACAAGAGTTTGATCAACAAAGACTGGAATGAAGTGGGGGATAAGAAAAGGCCTGAAAGTAATATATAAAGAGCAAATTCAGCTGGTAGGGAAGACAATGGGGGTGTCAAAGAAGGGCAAGGATGAAAGAGACTGGATGGGGGCTGGAGCCAGGGCTATGTGGTTACAGTGCTTGTCTGGCATGCATGAGTACACGGGTTCAAACCCCAGCACCACATACACAACGAAATGTCAGAGCAACGAAAGCCGCGTGAAAAACTCTCTGTCCCCCCCTCTCTCTCTTAAAAAGAAGAAAGAAAAGAAAGAGACTGGACCCAAGAGACTGAGGGATGGAAAGGGTGTCTGTCTCAGCTAACAGACTTTTCCCAGGACTGTACACTTCCCATGTACAGAGGAAGCAGATTTGAAGGCCAGAGTCCTGGGCCAGCTCTGGGTGGGGCCCAAGAGGGATCTCCACAGGGACCCAATAGCCTGTCCCTCTTCCTCTCCCTTCCCCCCATCCTAGGACAGAAGCAAAGGGAGGGGACATTTTCCAACTCTCTGCTATTTATAACACCAATCCAGAAATGGGGCCAGGAGAAAAGATAGGAAATAATTTGGCAAAACCAGAACCTTGTTTGTTCCCACTTTTCCTTCCTACTCCTCTTTCTGGATATTGGTCATGTGTATATTCAACTGCCCATCTTTCCCTTCTCTCTCTGTTTTTTGTCTATCACAAATTCTGAGTTTGCTCCCTTCTTGTCTCTGTCACACTTCAAATCTTTCTCATCAATGTCACTAGTGTCTTTGCCCTTCACATGCTCTCATATTCTTATGAGTCATTCTTCTTTCCTTTCCTCAAAGATCCACTATGTGCCCTACCTATCACCTCTTCCCATGTCCCCTTTGTCTCTATTTCTTCTTTGTTCAGAATCATACTTCTTTGAAGGGAAAAAAAAAAAAAACAGGTGGGCTCTCAGTCTGCTGGCCCTGGGACAATCCTTTCTCCAGTTAAATTAAGGTATGTTTGATCATTTGACCCTCTGTTTTTGTAATACTTCACATGTAAATATTCTCTCCAGGGCAGTAGTTCACTCTAAACAGGTGCTATGAAGGAAGCACATGTGCTCACCAGGATTTTACTTTCATTATCCACTAGATATGCCCTCTCCATCTTTTTTCTATTTCAGAGCCCCAGACAGTAGGAAGGAGCTAAGAGAGTGCAGAATAGCAAAAGCAGGATGAAACCCACAACTTCACTGGGCATGAAGATGCATGCCTGTAATCCCAGTGACCTGGGAGGCTGAGGCAGAAGGATCTCAAGTTCAAAGCCAGCCTCAGCAATTTAGCAAGGCCCTGAGTAACTTGGTGAGACCCAGTCTCAAAATAAAAATTAAAAAGGGCTGGGAGTGTGACTCAGTTGTTAAGCACCACTGAGTTCAATCCTCAGTATCAAAAAACAGAGGTTGCAGTGCTCACAGCGCTTGCCTGGCATGTGTTTCAGGTCACGGGTTCAAAAAACAAAACCCACTACTTCTAACTCCCAGCTTAGACCTCTAAATGGGTCAAAAAGACTTTTAGAGCCCCAGCTGACCTCCCTGCACCTGCAACTTCTGTCTGCCTCTATTTCCATTCCTCTGGCTTCTGACAAATCCAAGGATGAAATCAGTTGCCAAGAATCTGAGTCTGACCTCCTCTGCCCAAATATTTGAGAAGTCACCTCACAAGCCACAGGAGGGAGCAGAAGAGAGATTGGCCACCCAAAATTAGCCTGTCTATAAATAGTGGGTCAAGGAAGAGATGGTAACTTACAAGAACACTAGACTAGCCTAGTAAATTTAGACAAATAGATCTTCGCTACAGCAGAATTGAGACCAGAATGTAGGAACGGAGCATAAGCAAGATCCAGAGCTCATTTCCATTAAGGAGATCCCTTATGCTACCCTGCTATCCCTTTATATTGGACTCCCCTTTCCATCTTCGTGCTCTGGAAACCACTAATACGTTCATCATCTCTATAGTTTTGTCATTTGAGAATGTTATATGAGTGGAATAATGCCATGTCAGCACTGTGGGTTTGTTTTTTTGGGGGGGCTGGTTTGTTTGTTGTTGTTTTGTTTTGTTTTGTTTTTGGTGTTTTGTTTGTTTGTTTGTTGTTGTTCATGGCATCCAGGTGAGCCCAGAACCTTGTGTCTTGTGCATGGTAGACAGGTGCTCTGTCACTGAACTATGTCCCCAACTCAAACGCTGAGCTCTGCTTTGTGTGTTTGGTTGGTACCAGCCATTAAACCCAGAGGAGCTTAACCACTGAGCAACATCCCCAACCGTTTTTTTATTTTCTATTTTGAGACAAGGTCTCACTAGGTTGCTGAGGGCCTTGCTAAATTGCTGAGGCTGGCTTTGAACTTGAGATCCTCCTGCCTCAGCCTCCCAAGTTGCTGAGATTAAGGGCATGCACCACCATGCCCAGCTCAAGCATTGGTATTTTTTTTAAAGAGAGGACAGTGAGAGAGAGAGAGAGAGAGAGAGAGAGAATCAATTTTTATTGAGTTTTCCACATGGCTTTCATTGCTCTGACACTTAGTTGTGTTAGTTGTGTACGTGGGTACTGGGGTTTGAATCCATGTACTCGCGCATGCTGGGCAAGCGCCATAACCACCGAGCCACTGCTCCAGCCCAAGCATTGGTATTTTTAATACTTTTTTATTATTGCATACTCTTTGGGTGTTTCATTGACATTGTTGTTTATTTATGCAGTACTAAGAATCAAACTCAGAGCCTTCTGCATGCTAGGCAAGTACTCTACCACTGAGCCACATCCCCAGCCCCTCAAGCATTGTTTTTTTTTTTAAGGGAGGGAGAGAGAGAAAGAGAGAGAGAGAGAGAGGGAGAGAATATCAATTTTATTTAGTTTTTCATGTGACTTTCGTTGCTCCAGCACTTTACGGTGTACGTGGTGCTGGGGTTCAAACCTTCATCCTCACATATGCCGGGCAGGCACTGTAACCGCTGAGCTACTGCTCTAGCCCCTCAAGCACTGGTTTTTTATTTAATTCTCAATACAATATTATGTTCCACTACAACATTCTGGTCTCAATTCTGCTTTAGGGAAAATTTACTTATCTACTTGTGGTTGAGTTGAATCTATACATGGGATAAAATTGCATAGTACTACATACACACAAATGAATGTGTGTGTGAATAGTGAAAACTGAATAAGGCCTGTGAGCTACTTAACAATGCTGTGCCAATGTCAAATTCCTGGTTTTGATATTTCACTACCGGTTATATATGATGTCACCATTGGGGGAAACTGAATGAAGGGTACACAGGACTGCATGCACTATTTTTGCAACTTCCTCTGAGTCTAAAATTATTTCAAAATAATTTGAAATTTTCAAAAAGATTGAGAAATGTCAAAAAAATTGAGAAATGTTCAGACACAGCAACGACTTTGGCCTTTGAGTGGAAAATAAGGCTTTCTCCAGTCCTGTCCCCCTCTAATACCTTCTGCCCCTCCATCTGAGATTCCTGTATCTCAGCTCCTCTGGATCACACTTTTTCCAGCCATTGTCTCTAGCTTATACACAAACACTTCCAAAACACATACTCTCAGGGTTAACTTCTCCCTCCACCTCATCTGGCAACACAGTCCTGAAGCATAGGTCACAGGGTCAGGCTTTCCCTTCCCAGAACACATAGCTTGAAGACTTTCTCACCCCACCCATCTCTCCAGCACTGGAATGCTTCTGCCTGCCTCTAAATGCAAGCTGTAGCCAAAGCTCGAACTCTGGGAGTGGCTGGGAGAGACAGAATACAAATGTGATTGAGGGAAGTCTGTGGGGAAATGGCTTGACCACTCTGTGTTTGAGGATCTAAAAGATACCCTTGCATCTTGGGGAGAGGACTGGAAGGTCACTTCCCACAGGGAGCCATTTAGACCATCTTGAGGGCCCCTTTTCTTTGAGCCCTGGCTTTAAGCCAACATTTGGAACTTGGCCACACCACCAACAGCCCCCTCACTTGAAGCCCAGCCAGATTCCCATTATGTAAAGCCTTCTCCACTTCCTCCATAACCTCCCTCAGTCCTTACCCAACCCCTAACAACTCGGCAACTTCCAATTCTAGTGCTTTCATTTGGGACTTTGCTAATTAAACCTAACTCTGAGAGAGATCTCCAAAGAACAGGGAAATTAGTGGAGAAATGAGCATGGAGTTGCATTCATTAAGTCTAAGGGAAAACAGTCTGGGTGCATTATTGTAGGGAGAGGTAGGCAGAAAGAGATTTCAAATTTCAAGGGTCAGTCTCGGAATAAGATGCAGTTTATGTCCATCTCTACCAAAGGCATGTAGAGCTGAGCTTCACCTGCAGCAGAAACTGAGTTTAGACAGTGAACAAGGGCCTGGGAATAGAATAGATGGAGGACCACCCTGGAGAAATCAGTTGGGGTCACCAGATAGAGGTACTCCATGTCTACTGTCCAACTCTAGGACAAATGAACAGCCACTGTATGGGAGAGGTAGGCAGGGCTAATGTCTGCAGATTCCTGGCAGTCTACCCTGATCGTGAAAATGCTGGGAAGTGTGCCAAGCGGGGTGAGGGTAGTACATGATGGACCTGACACTCTCCCTGCATCAGCCTAATCTTTTCATAGACTCATCCCTGAACTCTCCAACACCAACCCCCCTCAGCGTCACCATCTCTGGAACCCTTGACAACCGACATCCTTCCCTCCCCCAAGTCCCTCACTCTGGGAGTGACACACGAGGCATAGTCCAACCTGCCTCTATTTTGCTTGCTCATTGCAGTTGGAAGCAGGAGCCAGAGATGGGGGAGGACTAGGCCAGGCTGCCCTGTGATGCTCTCACTCTTCCCGCTTCTATTGATCCGCCCCTCTCTGGAGCACAGCCTCTTCCCAAACATTCCTCCCCTGCCAGGATTCCCTTCACCTCAGGCCTGATAAGCTAGAGGGGCACAGTGACCAGACAGGGAGCTTCCCTGAGAAGTGTGTCTGGGCCTCTTCTCCTGGGGTCTTTCCCATGATTTGTGCAGTATAGAATGGTTACTGCTCTGGAGTCAGAGCCTGAATCTGTATCCTATCTTTACCAATTATGAGCTCTTTTACTTAGATGCTCTATCGATCAGATTTTTCATCTGAAAATAGGAGATGACAATATTTCACAGGACTGTTAAGGATTAAATGAATTAAAACATGTGAAGTGCTGGACCTCTTATAAGTACTTAGGAAATGTTAGGGAAATGTTTATAGCATACAAATGAACTAAGGACAGTATCCAACATTTGTATTTAGTTGTTGTTATGTTTGTTTGTTTTGTGATCCTGGGGATGGAACCCAGGGTCTCCCACATTTCAGGCAAGCTCTACCACTGAGCTACACCCGAACCTCTATTTAAAATTTTTATTTTGGCATTTAAAGTTCTACTTTATGCTGCCACTTAACCATTTCATGTGCTTCTTCTCACTTATCCTTTGAAGGATGCACATCTCTCAGGACTTATGATACTGTTATGCATTTGGCTGAATCAACCAACCAATCAGTAATTTTAAACTTTCTTTTTTGTACCAAGTATTGAATCCAGGAGCACTTAACCACTGAGCCACATCCTCCAGCCATTTTTTATTTTTTTATTTTAAGACAGGATCCTGCTAAGTTGCTTAGGGTCTTGCTAAATTGCTAAGACTGGCTTTGAACTTGAGATCCTCCTGCCTTAGCCTCTGAAGTCCCAGCGATTAAAGGCCTGCACCACTACACCTGGCAATTTTAAACTTTTATTCAGAAAATTCATGAAGAATGTTTTATTCTAGTTCAACCAGTACTCATTTCTTCTCATCTGCTAATAGATATGATGGAATAAATTTTAATTATGCCATGGAATCATAAAACGAGTGTATGCCAAAGTTGAAAAGTCTTAGATGTGGTTTAGTCCAATGATTCTAAACACTGGGTGCACATTAGAATCAAACAGCCTTTTATAAAGTACTAAAGTCTGATCTTCACCACTCAGAGAATCTATTTAATAAATCTGCGATAAAGGCATTTTTTTTAAAGAGAGAGAGACAGAGAGAGAAAGAATCAATTTTTTTTATTTTTTCATCTGACCTTTGTTTCTCTGACACTTATATGGGGTGCTGGGGCCCGAACCTGGGTCCTAGCACATGCCAGGCAAGCACTCCAACTGCTGAACACAGCCCATAAAGGCATTTTTAAAACCTCCCCCATGGACCTGTGCCCCGGTGCACACTGTAACCCCAGCTACTCTGTAGGCTGAGGCAGAAGGACCAAGTTTGAGACTAACCTCAGCAATTTAGCAAGACCCTGTCTCAAAAAATGTTTTTTTTTTAATTTTTAAAAGAAATCGGATTGTAAACCAGATGAAGCGGTGCACGCTTGTAATCCCAGCAACTCAGGAGGTTGAGCAGGAGGACTGCAAGTTCAAGGTCAGCCTCAGCAATTTAGCAAGACTCTAAGCAACTTAGTGAGATCCCTATCTCAAAATAAAAAATAAAAAAGGACTGGGGATGTAGCTCAGTGATAAAGGGCCTCTGGATTCAATTCCCAGTGGGGGAAAAAAAAAGGTGGGGATGTAGATCAGTGGTAGAGTACCCCTGAGTTCAATCCTAAGTACCTAAATAAATAATTACTCCCCCATGTGATTCTAGTGTTTAGCCACGGTTGAGAATCACTAATACAATTCCCCTATTTTGCTAAAAGGAAAACTAAAATCCAGAGTGGGTAAGCAACTGCCCAAAGTCACTCAGCCTGTCAGTGGTAGATGCACCAAGCGCTGGGTGAGGTGGTGGGTGCCAGTATTTAGAAGGCTGAGGCAGTAGAATAGCGAATTCAAGACTATCCTGGGCAACAAAGTGAGATCCTCATCCCAAAAAAAATTTTTTTAGAAGGGGAAAAAAAGATATACCAAG
Organism: Aplodontia rufa; assembly: GCA_004027875.1. Lineage (NCBI taxonomy): Eukaryota > Metazoa > Chordata > Mammalia > Rodentia > Aplodontiidae > Aplodontia > Aplodontia rufa. The sequence continues at coordinate 24,629 of PVKS010017747.1, forward strand.
AGTCATCGTAGCAAAAGCAATGTTGATGTTTATGATTTTTCTTGTTGGAGTTAATCCTGGAAACATTCTTCTTTAGTTCAGGGAGGCGTTATATAACCTACCTTTACTTTGGTGGCAGCACTTCTGCGAAGACTAAAATGCATTCCCTGACCACAAAAGGACAGAGATGGAAGTGTACATTGACCACAAAGAGTCCGCCAAATTAGCAAACCTAAACCTCCCTATTAGGCCTCTTGAAATACCTAAAATGCTTCTCTGCAATGATCACCCAGAACTGTGGGACCTCGGCGAGGTAGTGAGAAAACAAAGGGCTGGAAAAAATACAGCAAAGCGTTCTCTCCTGGAAAGGAGGTGGGAATTTACTGAGAACCGGCCAGCACTGCCAAGGAGGGAAGGCAGGCGCAGGAAAGGAATTTCAATGAGTCCAGGGAGCCTCTGCGGCCCAACCACCGAACCGTGATGGACAGCCTGGCAACTCCGGAGAGCCAAGCGAGACGTTAGAAACTGGCGCCGCAGCGTGCGTACCGAAGAAAACTCCTTCCAGCGCTCACCAGCGAGAGCGCCCCACCGCGGAGTGCTCAGCGGCCGTGCCAATCCTCTCCGGCCATCGCCACCAACCACCGCACGCCTCTGAACGAGGGCGGCTCCGACCTCACGTGACACCGCGGCCACGTGACCCGGCCCCGCGCGAACCGAGGTGCCGTCCAGCTCCGGCGGCAGGAGGGGGCCAGCGTGCCCAACCCCCAGCCCCGACGCGACCATGCTGTCCCGCCTGCTCAAAGAACACCAAGCCAAGCAGAACGAGCGCAAGGAGCTGCAGGGTGAGCGGAGTATCCCGCCGGCCTTTCTCTCCCCGGCCTCGGCCTGGCGCCAACCAGAGGCCTAGACCCCGAGTAACTGCCTAGATCCGGGGAAGGCCTAGGGCTGGGAGGCGGCGGGTGCGGAGCAGAGAGAATTAAGTGGCGGCTTTTTTTGGAAATTCGTTCTAGGGCCAACAGGCTCGGGTCCCTTCGGCCACTCTGCAGTCCCCTCGGCAACGCCCCCAATCCCCGCCCCCAATCCCCGCCCCGCGTCTTCCTAACCCCGCCCTTGCTTGTGGGGCGAGGCGCCCATTGGTCCGGGGAGCCTTTTATCCTGGAAGGGGGAAGGAACTGTCCTGGAGGGAGAGGGTGTCGGTAAGACCGCCCACAGACTGGCTCCTTGGAGACCTGAAACCACCTAGAAGGAGATCGGGAGCTGCTTTTTCTGAATCCAGGCTGAGAATCAGTTACAGATCCTTTGCCCCAAAATAGTGGAGAAAGTAGACCTGGGAGTCAGGTGTCCTGGGCTCTGGAATTGACTTGTCAGCGTCCCTGAGCGAGTACCTTCCCTTCTCAGGGTATCATTTTTCTCATCTCTAAAATGAAATGGGATTGCTTTACAGTTTGCAAGGTACTTTTCAGCTCAGGCATTCCCAGATTAGTTGGATGTTCGAGGAACTAGCAGAATAGCAGTGAATGGGTGAGGAATCTTTGGCACCACCCCTCAAAAACCAAATCTCCAATTCTGTTTCTCCCACCCCCAGAGAAGAGGAGACGTGAGGCTATCACTGCAGCGACCTGCCTGACAGAAGCTTTGGTGGATCACCTCAATGTGGGGTATGAACCTCTTCCCATCAACACCAGCTCTCTCCCCCACCCACCTAAGTGAGGCGCTAACTAGGTGTCTGATCCTCCAAGCTGCTCTTGAAGGGTTAGGCTATTTCACTTGTTCCCCTATCCTATTCTGGCCTCCCAGTTCAACTTCTGACCACTAAGACTGGGTGAGGGAGGAGTAGCTGCAGTGGTGGAGAAGCAGCCAGACTTCCCCCTACTCACATTAACTTGTGGTACTTAAAACTTGATCCCATCTGCTCAACTCCCTTTGCCCAGCCAAGTACAGCTGTCACTTCTGCAGGGAGGAGAACATCCTCCTTCACCACAGCTTACCATCCTCTCCTCCACCTCCCACCCTCTGGCAAGCCTGAGCAACAGCTGGCAGGAAAGAGATGGCACAGCTGGTGGGGATGAAGGTGGAACCTATGCCAGAAGCTAGGGCAGAGCCAGGCTATTACCCTCCCTCTGAGTCTCCCGAGATCACTCCCTGCCTCAGCCCTAAATGAGAAGGCCAATAATCGACAAACACTTGGGAAGGAACAAAGCACATTGTCTCTTGACCTGGAGTGATCCAGAAGAGTGCAGAGGTTTTGATTTGATCCTCTGTTGGAAGAAAGGAGGCAGTAGGGTGCCTTCCATGCCAGGACAAAGAAAACAGCTTGGTTGTAAATCCAGAGACTGAGTCATCCTAGAGAGTCATGCAGGGGCTGGGGTTATCTTCATTACTCATCTGGGGGGTTTAGGGAAAAGGAAGAATGTGGCTGCGGTTAGGGCTTCTGATCTCCCTTCCCTCCAGGCAGCTCTGTTCAGTCAGTGCTGTTTCCCAAAGAGGAGGGGCGGGTTTTGTCCCTTCTCCCTCCCACATTGGCGCCTCCTGGACTCTGCTGTGCCATCATTTTCATTTGTGCAATTGGCCCAAACTTTTCCCTCTTCTCTGCACTAGAGGCCACCCCACTTTCAGCTTGGAGAGCAGCTCCGCCAAAACCAGATTAGAAAGGGTTTTGTGTTGCTGCCTACTGTTCCTCTTATTCCCCAGAAAGGAAAACAAAGGCTCAGTCTGTCTCAGCCCTTGTCAGGTGTCCTGCCCACTCTCTTGACCCCCAACCCCTTGCCTCCTTCAACCCCCACACATTCCAGTGGTGGGGGCACCGGATGTGGACTCTCCTGGCTGACCTAGAGCTTTGGGGTGAGGGCCAATAAGGAAAGGAGAACAATCATTACAGGGGAGGAGGGAAGCAAAAAGCATAATTGGAGGATTGGGGCCACCAGCCCAATGGTAGTAATGGTAGCTAGAGCCAGCACCTTGATTGAGGAAAAGAGAAAATGATTTCCTGGAGCAGAAGGGGTTGTGTATGTGCCTGTGCTTCTGTGTTTTTTCTCATCTATGTGGGCACAAGAAGAAGGGTTTGGAGAGAGCCAAGGAGAAACCCTTTGGACCCAGGGTTCCTGGGTAGGGGGGTTTGCTCTTGCATCCCACCCCAGATTCAGGGAAGGGCCAATTTCCCTTCCCAACTTCTTGCACAGATCCCTGGGCTTCCAGTGTGTCCTTGCTGCTAGATTTTCCCAGTGTCGCCACACCCCAGTTCCCTCAGGGATATTCCCCCCAGGTTAACCCTCCCTTCCCCTACCTGGCTGCAGGAACTCCTTTGGGGAATAGGAGATGGTGTGTTTCTAGTCAGCACCCAACTTGGCTGTCCTGGGAATCCTGGGAGTGGAGGAAAGAGCTGGCTTCATTTGTACGTACTGGTAGTCATTTGTATCACATACGAGAAGAGCCAAAATCCCCAGCCCTGACTCCTGGCTGGTCTTCCACTAGTACAGAGGAGTATTAGCCCTGGAGACCACCCCACCCCCATGAGTTGGATGGGCTAACCTCCTCCCTCCTCCAACCCTTAGTGTGGCCCAGGCCTACATGAACCAGAGAAAGCTGGACCATGAGGTGAAGACCCTACAGGTCCAAGCTGCCCAGTTTGCCAAGCAGACAGGCCAGTGGATCGGGATGGTGGAGAACTTCAACCAGGCACTCAAGGTGGGCCATACTCCCCATGCCACAACCCTATCATAACCCGCAATGGCAGCCTCCAATCTCGTTACCTCAGGCCTTGGGTTAAGGAGAAAGCGGCTATTGTTCCAGATACCTCATGTATGATCCCAGTGACAGTGAAACTAGAGAAAGAAATTAAAATAAAAACAGGACCTGGTGGGGGGGGGGGGGGGGACTTATTGGTAGCAGACCTTGGGTTCAATGGCCTAGCACTGAAAAAAGTACTAAGACCAGCCCCACCACCATGAAGTTCAGTTGTAGTCCCAGCTAATCAAGAGGCTGAAGCAGGAAGATCACTTGATTCCAGGAGTTCAAGGCTAGTCTGGACAACATAGCAAGACCACCCCCACCTCAAAAAAGAAAGAGAGAGAGAGAGAGAGAGCTAGGTATAATGGCACACTCCTGTAATCCCAGCTACTTAGGAGGCTGAGGCAAAAGTATCACAAGTTCTAGGCCAGCCTCAGAAATTTATTGAGACCCTGTCTCAAGATTTAAAAGGGATGGGGTTATAGCTCAGTGGTAGAGTGTCCCTGGATTCAATCTACTGCCAAAAAAAAAGAGAGAGGAAGGAAGGAAAGAAGGGAGGGAAGAAAGCAGTTAGTGAATCCAAGTAAAACTCTTTCCAGAAGATGAATGAAAAATGTTCCCACACTGGGAACCACTCTACCAGCCCTTATTCCTGGGCTCCATCCCTCCTCTCATCCTTCCCAGGAAATCGGGGATGTGGAGAACTGGGCTCGGAGCATCGAGCTGGATATGCGTACAATTGCCACTGCACTGGAATATGTCTACAAAGGGCAGCTGCAGTCTGCCCCCTCCTAGCCCCTCTTCCCTCCCCCTCCACCCCACCCTTTGCACCTCTCCCACAGGCGTGGGAGGGAGACTGATGGGTGGCTGATGAATAAAACTCAAGTGTCCATTTCTATGTGATGTGTATCAAGGAGCCACTAGCTTCAATGTGAGGGTGGAAGCAGAGGGTTCAGAGGTCTCCCTGAGGGAGAGCTGTCTTTCAGGTAAAGGGTGGAACTAGCTTCCTCTTACTATCCTAATTGTCTCCAACTCTTCAAGCTTCGCGCAGGTGCCTCATGGGTAAGCAGAGGGTGGAAGCTTCCCATACCTCCGGAGAAAAGGTCCTAGTGATTCCTGCCCCATGCTTCCTAGTTCCAGACTTCAGTTTCCTGCAGAGAAGAAATAAGACAAGGAGTAGGCCTGATCCCCCACTCTGGCTCTCTGCCCCTCCACATGTCGTGGTCTCTCCCAGGCTGGCACTAAGCAGTGTCATGGGTCTGGACCAGGTAGGAGATTAATTCTTGGGGGCACTTCAGGACAGAGAAGAGAAAGTAATGGCAGGTCCAGAGCCACCAACAGAGAGGGCCAGCTGCCATCCTTGATAGCTCCCTCTTCCTGGGAGACCATGGCATAAATGATTAGGAACCCAGGCTGAGAAAGAGCCCAGGAGGTGGCCTGGGCAAATCTGGCTTCTGCCAAACCCTAGCCTCAGTCAGACAGGCTCCAGTCTCCCTAGCTCCTCCTCCTCAGCCCTCCCCTTCCCTATCACACATACATTTAACACTGCTGCCATCCAAGTCCACCCACTCTGGACTTTGGCCTTAGCTGCAGCTAGTGTGCGAGCCTGAGAAGACCAGAAGCAGTCTCTTAAACAGAAACAAAGGGAACAACTCCACACATTGTAATATCTGCCAGCTTTCACCAGTTAGGTAAGTGGGACACTGGGAGCTGGGGGCACTCTAAGAAGACTAGATATGTATTGATACTCAGAGCTTTGAACATGCTTCCTCACACATTATCTCTTTGATCGTCTACAATTCTGAGTGGGCCTGGCGGGTGGTAACCAAGCTTGGTAGATGAAAAAACAGGTTCAGAGATGCAGGGAGATACCTAGCATTACGCAGCAAGTTTAGCGCCATCATGACTGGAATGCAAGGCTCTTGGCCCTGTATGTGGTTCCAAAAACAAGGCTCAGGTTACATTTAGAGGTCTGCAGTGTCCCTGGTTTAGTAGGAAGAAAAGGTGTGACAGCTAACAAGATCCCTCTGCTCCCATGGGGCAAGTCTGCACACAGAAAGCAACTCACATTTCAGCTAAGTTGGCCACAAATGTAGGGTCTGCCCACACCTGAGTTTTGCACAGTAAGCCAGTCTAACAGTTTTCTCAATCTGCTCAGACCAGACACTTCAGCTAGGGAGGATGACAGAGGTCTGGGTTTAAAGGCCACAGTAAAGGACAAGCCTTCCTGCCCAGCCTGGGCTGCCACCTGCAGGTCTTTTGGGTCCAGTCATGTGGCTACTTCTGCTGCTGGGTGCCTTGCTCTGGGCAGTGCTGTGGTTTCTGAGGGACCGGCAGAGCCTGCCTGCCAGCGATGCCTTCATCTTCATCACCGGCTGTGACTCAGGCTTCGGGCGCCTTCTGGCACTGCGACTGGACCAGAGGGGCTTCCGAGTCTTGGCTGGCTGCCTGACCCCCTCTGGGGCAGAGAACCTACAGCAGATGGCCTCCTCCCGCCTCCATACCACCCTACTAGATGTCACTGATCCCCAAAGTGTCCAGCAGGTAGCCAAGTGGGTGGAGTCCCACGTTAGGGAAGCAGGTGAGTATGGTAGAGCCAATAGGAATATGGTATAGGATGTTCCTGGTCCCCACAATGACCCCAGGAGTCACTTGCAAGGGCTATGGGAAGCTAGAGGGACTAGTGGGGAGGAGGGAATGTAAGAATGTCTTATCTGCCCAAAACACACAGAAAACCCATCTCATCTCCCCACAGGGCTTTTTGGTCTGGTGAATAATGCTGGTGTGGCTGGTTTCATCGGGCCCACACCATGGCTGACACGGGATGATTTCCATCAAGTACTGAATGTGAACACATTGGGTCCCATCGGGGTCACCCTTGCCCTGCTGCCTCTGCTACAGCAGGCCCGGGGCCGGGTGATCAACATCACCAGTGTCCTGGGCCGCCTAGCAGCCAATGGTGGGGGCTACTGTGTCTCCAAGTTTGGCCTGGAGGCCTTCTCTGACAGCCTGAGGTGAGAGGTGCAGGGCTTCAGGCTCCAGGCTAAAGGGGCAGCCCACACAACACATGCATTAGTGCTGCCTGGCACTGATCCACAAAGTTGAGTAGGTCAGCACTGAGGAAGGCTGACAGGCAGACAGGTTAGGGCTCGACTTCATATCTCAGCTTTGCTTGCAAGCTTTATGATCTTAGATAGGTTACTGTCTTTACCCAGTTTTTCCTCACCTGTTAAATCAGGATGAGAAGACCTGCCTCATAGGTACTGGGAGTGAAAAGAGGTACTTGTAAGAACCCAGTAGTGCCTGGCACAGAATAAATGTAAACGCTCAAACAAAGCCCACTATCATTATCAGTAATAGAGAAACAAAACTACTACTAACAACTTTTATAGTGAGCAAGTAGCTTCATATTTTCTCGTTTAATTCTCCCAACAATCCTGTAGAGATAGATGTTAATACAGACCTCAGGACTGCTTGCCTAGAGCTTAATCATTACATTTTTCTGCCCTTCATCTTTAAACAGTAATGTTCAAAGTCCCATGAGAGCACAAAGGTGTCTTGATAAGGACAACAGGGGAGCAACAGGGCCTAAATTTGGAGCAGAAGCTCAAGCTGTACAAGCTGTGAGCCCACCTTCTAAGAAAGCCTGCCCTCACTACCTTCACTCAGCAGATCATTTCAATGTCTACCTTTTTCCCCATCCTTCAGTCTTTAAGTTTGCATTTGGCATCACAGAACACACACACATTTTACTTAGATCTATACATCTCAGCAAGGGCAGTGGGATATATTGCCACTCTCCCCACTGGACCACCCCTCAGCTAATGCCAGTCTAAACCCTTCATGACCAGCACTCAGGTCTCAATTCTTTGTTTTGGGAGCTAGGGAATACAGTGCCTCTAGATCAAGAATTGGGAAATGGCAATTCTCAGGCCAGATCTTCCCAGCCACCTTCAAGCTAATAATGGTTTTTGCATTTTTAAATAGTTACATTGTAAGTGGTTACATAACTACCTAATAATATCATTAATTTTGTTTTCTGACCTGCAACACCTGAAATATTTGCTATCAGGCCCTTTAAGAAAAAGTCTTTTGGCACTCACTCTAAATTATAGAAGAAAATATGCAGGAAAACGAGTCTCAAAAATACCTCCCTTTGGGCAGGGGTGTAGCTCAGTGAGTAAAAGTACTTGACTAGCATACACAGTGCCCTGGATTTGATTCCCATCACATACACACACACCCCTCCCTCTACCCCACTTGCCTCTTGTCCCAGTACAGCAAAGATCTCCCTTTCTATCTGGGTCCTGTCCCTGGCCTGTGATAACTTTCTTATATTCCCCACCTGTGCCCTGGAAGTCCCCTCCCTATAGGGCAAGAACCCAAAAACCCCTCTACCCACACTCTAGGCGGGATGTGGCTCCTTTTGGGATACAAGTCTCCATCGTGGAGCCTGGCTTCTTCCGAACACCTATAACCAGCCTGGAGAGTTTGGAGAACACCCTGAAGGCCTGCTGGGCGCGACTACCTCCAGCTACGCAGGCCTGCTATGGGGAAGCCTTCCTCACCAAGTGTGAGTAGCTGGGCCCAAACGGGGTACACGAAGGGAAATGAGAGGGCCAAGAAGGCCAGCCCCACATAACCTGATGGGAGGAGGGGTGGGGTGCCTGTAAATGGAATGCCCCAGGAAAGTGTCCAGGCCAGGTGGAACCTGCCCACTCCCCAAAACAGAGAAGCTACTGAGGATTCATCTCTACTGGGCCACAAGCCCAAGGAACTAGAAAATAGGGCCTAAGATGGGCCATAGTGGGGAAGGGACACTGACTACAACTATTCACGGGGCTGCAGACCTGAAAGTGCAGCAGTACGTCATGAACCTGATCTGTGACCCAGACCTAACCAAGGTGAGCAGATGTCTAGAGCACGCCCTGACTGCTCGTCACCCCCGGACCCGCTACAGCCCCGGCTGGGATGCCAAGCTGCTCTGGCTGCCCGCCTCCTACCTGCCAGCCAGCCTGGTGGATGCTGTGCTCACCTGGGTCCTTCCCAAGCCTTCTCAGTCAATCTACTGAGTTCACCCTTCCAGCAACAGATTGTTCTTCAAGGGCAAGGACTTTTACTTCTGTCCCCACCCTGGTTGTGCCTGTTGCCTGGCACAAAATAGGCACTGAATAAATGTATATTATTAAAAAAAAAAAAAGTAGGAAGGCAAAATGAAGGTGCCCAGTGGGAAACTGACCCAACTTAACTGCAAACTACCCTAAGCTGTTTTACTGCCCAAGGTCTCTGGCCTGTTTAGTGCCTGCAAAATAGCTAGCACCCACCCAAGATCACTTGCATCTATTGGTGGTATTTGAAACTGCATGCTATGAGATCGCCACTAGAGGGTGCTTTTCCAGGATTTTCCTACATGGAGTAAGGTTACAATTATGTGTTTTTAGCAGGAATGTCCTTATCTAGTTTTCCTCCGGGAGGAGGGAAGGTGATGAAGAAGGTTCAGGGCCAGATTGGGTGGTTTCCAAGGAAGGCAATACTCAAATTATCCTATGAAGTGAAGAATGAGGATCACTGGCCACACAAGATTCAAGCATCTTATCACCACTCCAAAAGGGGCCAGGTCCCCCTAAGGGCTAGACTAGAGGGAGAAGGAGTTTCTGGCCCTCAGAGGTACATAGAAAGCCAGGAAGATGTCCATGGTGGATCTTGACTGGGCTCTACCAGCTAGAACCTTTGTGGAAAATCCCTTTGACTTATACAGGAAATAGCTTTATAAGCATGTTCCAATGCTAAGCCTGGAAGCACAAGACAGGGAGGACACTGGGCCACAGCCTCCTCTGGATCACTACTTCTCCCACCCCCAGCCCAAACAGCACCTTCAGTAAAATCCTTCTTTTCCAAACACCCCCCAAAACAGGCCTGCCGTTCCTGTGAGATGACCACACAGAGAAAGGTCCCAGAGGACAGGGAACATGGAAAAAGAGAGTAAATGAGTAAAGTATCACTCTAAGACAAATTGAGACCATCTCTTTTTGGTCTGAAAAAATAATCCGTTTAATTGGAAAACCTGAAGGATACTATTCCACTCCCCTAGAGGGAGCTGAAGAGTCCAGACGCCTACATTACTTCATATCCACTTCGGATACTCTTCACAAGGCAGCAGGCAAAGACAATTCCCAGGACCTAAAAGGAAAGATGGAGAAGGGAGTGGAGAGGATTCAGAAGGGCAAGTTACCAAGGACTTACCCAAAGGATACCAAACGTACCCAGGGTCCCCGCCAATCCAGCACCTCCTGTTCAGTATCTTCCTCCCAGTTACCTCTGCCCTCACCCCAGATGTCCGTCCCATCCCCTGCCCAGGGCATCTCTCACCTCTACAAAAGCAATGCCCAGGGCTGCTGCAGCCACCAGCAACACATTCTTCCTCAGCCAGATCCCAATCCTTTCCACACAGCCCTGCAGGGAGGCACGTACACAAGGTAAAACCACCATCAGAAACATTCTATCCACCTTCATTGGTTCATTGGTTCATCGTGTCTTTTCTCTACCCTTTGTCCTTTTCCCCCATCGGTTGCATTCCCACAGCCCCTCCCATCCCGGACCCTGTTAACTGTCCTACCTCCTGAAACATTTCCCAGATTTCCCAAGTCTTCCCCCCTACCTGGGTATGGATTGCTTGCAGGTTGAACCCAGTTCCGCAACCCACAGTGACGTTGATGCAGCAGGAGTCAGGGACTCGGTCATTCCCCATGCTGGGTATGTTCTCCCAATCTGTGTAGTTAGCAGCCCCGCAGCATTTAAACTGGGAGTGGAGAGTTATGGAAGGAAAAGTTACTAAGTGAACCTCCACCTTCAATATGGAGACAAGAATCCTCCTCTTCACCTATCACCACAGTCCTAGCAACCCCACTCACATCTTCCTGCATCTTGTCCAGGATCAAAGCCGTATGATTGTTTTTTGGATAATTCTGCATCTGCTGCTGGAAATCCTTATTAAACTCTGTTATAACCTGAGAGTAGGGAAGTGAGTTATTGAGGGCAGAATTCAGGCAACTGGATCCCAGAGCAGCCCAACGAAGGGCTCTCCCCTTATGCCTGCTTACCTTGTCTTTAAACACATAACCAGCAATGGCCACAGCCACTTCCACCAGCATGATAAGAGACAGGAAAATGGCAAACTGCAGGAGGAAGAACTGGAGTCAGGTTTGGAATCTGAATGAGAAAGACCTGCTCTGGCCCAGCCAGTCCCTGGAAAGCTCACAGAGGTCTTCCCCATGCACCCACCTCACCTTACCCACCCTAGTAAGCCTCAACCATAGAAATGTCCTCTGGCACTCCCAGGCACGCATGCTCATCCCACATCCCACTCACCGTGATCATAAGACAGTAGTTCTCCTTGCAGGCCCCACAACAGCCCACAAAGGCCACCAGGAAGAGGAAAGCACCCACTGCAATGATGACGACAGGTAACAGGGTGCCAGGAGTAGCCCCATGGGTTATGGCTTGACTTAGGACAAGCTGGGCTGCTATACCCACTACGATCAATCCCACTGCACAGGCCTGAAGGGGAAAGTAGGTGACAGTTAGGCCAGAACCACAGTTCAGTGGCATGGGGACACAGAGAGGAGCAAGAAATTCTCCCCCACCTCCAGCAAACTTTTGACAGGGGACAGGGAGATTCCCTAACCTTGCCCCCACAATAAAGACGGGATTTGTTCAAGGCATTCTGGGAGAAAGGGGTCAGAAGCCATGCCCTCCTTTAAGCAGCTCTTCAGCCAGAGGGGTGACCAAATGCAAAAATGAGAAGTACACTGAAAGCCTTGACCCCAGGGCACATATTCCTGACCTAAAAGTAGTACTTTTTATTGGCCCCCAAGGTTCCTAGCTATATTCTTTCCCAGAACTGCCCCCTCACTACCCTCCAGTGACTAAGGACCTCAAGCCAGGGAGGAGAAAGGAGGGAAAAGGGGCAAGAGTGTGTGTCCCTCCCTGAACAAACAGTAGCCTCTCAGGCCAGGATCTCAGGGCAGGAGTCCACAGCAGAAGCAAATTAAGGTGGGCAGAGCCCTTCCTCACCCCAAAAAGAGTGGGAGGGAGGTAGTGGGAAGAGGGAATGGAAAGGGATGAGGAGGGTGAGGAGTGGAGGAAAGCCTCGTGGCGATAGCATCAAGCCGTTGGCGGTTGCCCCACTGCCCCATATCACAAGTGGTTGGGTCACCAGACAGGAAGGGCCAGGAGAAGTGGGGGTGGGGGTGCAGCACATCCAGTTTGGCCATTCTCGATCCAAAATAGCCTCAGGAGTCCCTGAAAGCTGGAGAATGGGTGTCCTCTCCGCCTTAGGCCCTTTCCCGGGGCTTTCTTTCCACATCTGGTCTCCAGCTGCTTTCATTCTTGGTCCCTTCAGCCCTCACCACTCCTGCGCCTGGGCTCCCTGCAACCTGCCAGCGCGCCCCCATCGCTGCCTTTCCCCACTCACGCAAAAGGCCAGCAGAAGAACGTAGAGCAAGAACTTGACACATTTCATTCCTCCTTCCACCGCCATGGCTGCTGGGCCTAGGGCCAGGAGAGGGCAGGGGGAATTAGAACTGGCCGAGGGGGGCCTGGGCTTCCGGGCTCCCCGCCGGCCCTCGAGGCCTTCCCTGCCCGGCCCCCATTCCCGGCCCCTCCCACCCGGAAACCGCGGTCGGATCCACGTCTCCCAGCCCCCTCTGCTCCGCGCCAGGAGAGGTATGGGGTGACAGCCGCGAAGCCCGGACCTCCCCCGCTGCCTCCCGAGCCCAGGACAGACGCGTAGGCACCCACAGGGGCTCGACCGCGATGCCGACCCTCTGCCCACTGCCCGCAGACGTCAAACACCCCTCCTCGGTCCAAGGCCCCGAAAGACGGTCTTTGGCCCCACCTCGACCCCCCCAGCCGCTTCCGCTGTGTGCTGTCCTCCCCGAGAGAAAAGTGTGCCCAGCACCCCCTCCCCACCACGCCCCACCCAAGCTCCTAGAACTTTGAAGCAAAGTTACTCGAGGGCCTCGGGAGAGGCGTGGAGCTTAGGGCGGGTGTTCGGAGGCTGGGAGCCAGCCCCTGGGGGAGGACACTCACAGTGGTCTCCCCAACCCAGGCCCAGGTCCGCCGGGGACCCGCCGTCCGGCCTCACCTGGGCTCCCCGAGGCTGTGCGCTCCTCTCCCGCCGCGACGCCGGGGCTCTCTAGCTGCGCCCCCCAGCTCCTGCCCCGCCTGCCGCGCGGCCCCGCCCCGGCTCCAGCCACAGCCCCCTCCCCCGCCGCCTCCCCGCCCGGTGGCCACCAGCCTCCTCATGTGACGCGGGAACAGCTGCGGCCTGAGTCACCACGGCCAGCTAGGGGAGGGCCGTGCCCCCCGCCCGACCCGGACCACGTGGCTCCTACCCGAAGACAGCGCCCACCCCCGCAAAGGGAAATCACCCAGGGCAACACTTCTCCCCGCCTGGGGCCCTTTTGGAAGCAGGACGGAGCACAGCCTGGTTCTCGGAAGCAGAGGAGATGGGTAAGAGCCTAAGGAAGGATGGACGACCCAGAGCTGCCCTCTGAGCACCCAAACAGCAGAGCAGGGGAAAAGTGACAAGGTGGTCAGCAAGGGGCTTTCTTACCCTTCACCCAGAGCTCACCCCGATTCTCTCTGTTTTAACCCCTGCCCCCATCCCCTAGTCTGCAAAACACTTTGGGATGCCTGGGGTCGGGTGGGGCCAGAATAAACACTTCCAGAAAGTCGCTGGCCTCACGTCCTGGGAGTCTCCCAACTTTCTAGACTAGGGTTGGGGTTCATTCCCACCCTCCCCACTGTAAGCACAGTTTCTTCATTTTCCAGGGCTCCTGCTCTAAGAAATGAGAAGGCCTTATTCCAGAGCCATCCTACCCACTCATTACTTGTCAAGAGTAGGTTCCCGCCCTCTGACCGAAGATTGACAGAGTCTGTACCCCACCCCCCTGTTCCAAAATCTGCCCAAACTTGCGGACCTGGGGGAGGCTTATATCTTCTGAATTTCCCCCATCTTATTCAAGCAGATAGCCTTTCTCGTCCCAGAGGGCAAAGCTAAGTGAGACCGAAAGGGGGATGGGTACCACAATGGGTACCTCCCGCCCTGTGCGCAACTAGTGATCCCTAGAAGGCGCTGGTATGAACAAGCTAAAGAATGTTAAGGACCAGCCTCACACCCCCAGTCTGGGCCCCACCCCTTAGACCTTCAAGATTCTGCCTCCAGAGCCTCTTCCTTAGTCTTGGGGGATGGGGTGCACAAAGAAAGAAGGAAACTATAAGAGAAAAGAGAAGGCATCCACCCTTGGCGAAGAGCCAGTTACCAGATCACACCCTTCCAGTGGATTATACCAATCCCATTGTGGACCTTGCTTCCCTTATCATGGCAGACATGCTGTGGAGGAGGAGTCAAGATGCCAAAGAAAGGAGTATTTATTCATCAGTTGTTTTTTTTTTTTTTTATTGGTTTGATTTCGTTTGGTTTTTTGCGCTGCCACTAGATACCAGGCATGTGCTAAGCATGGGACAGCAAGGAGAGAAAGACCGCAGAACCAAGTTCTGCCTATCATGAAGAAAGGTAAAAAGCCCCGGATCAGCCAGATGAGCTCAGAGGGAGGGAGAGGTAGTAGAGTGGATTTCACAGAGGTGGGTAATAAAGGGTTAGCAAGCTTTGGAGGTTCCAGGGACAAGAAGAGGGTCAAGTGCAGAAAAGGAATTTTTTTTTTTTTTTTTTTGGTAAGCCCAGGTGCTCTGAACCACTGAGCCACATCTCCAGCACTTTTTATTTTATTCTTAGGCAGGGTCACACTAAGTTGCCCAGACTGCCCTAGAACTTGTGATCCTACTGCCTTAGCGTCTCAAGTAGCTAGGATAATAGGTGTGTGCCACTGTACCCAGCAAAAAAGATCTTTTTTAAAGTATATGGCAGGGAATGAATAAATGAAAGAGTTTAAACCATAAATACAAAATTATATGCCAGGTCGGGGTTGGCTGGCTCCAAGGACTCAGGAAGGATGTGGTGAAGCTGGATGGGAAGATGGTCTGAAGATCAAGATTGACAGACCTGAGGTACATGGTACATAATAACCAAGTACAGTGCTTTATCCTTGATTGAATCTTTGTCCAAACAAATCAGCTGCAAAACACACTTTTGGAGCAGCTGGGGGAAAGTGAATATGGAATGAGAATTAGACATGAAAAAATTATGCTGTAAGGCTGGGAATGTAGCTTAGTAGTAGAGCACTTAGGCCTATCATGCACAAGGTCTTGAGCTCTTGATCCCTGGCACTGAAAATAATTTTTTTTTATTTTGTTAGCTGTCATAATGATATGATTATGTAGGGGAATTACTCTTTCTTTAAAGATACACACTAAAATATCAAATAGTGAAATGTCATGTCTGTAATTTGCTTTGGAATACTTACAAAACAATAGATGAAGCAGAAACATGGTGGTCTAGGTAATTAGGACTATCAAGGACTAGAAGGCTGTGTTGAGTATGCTCTAAAGGCAATGGGTAAGGTAGAAACCTGAGAAGGTGGCACCACCCTGGAATCAGCCTACATTGAAACGAGAAGGGGGCTGGAGCGGTGGCTCAGAGTTTGCAGCACTTGCCTGGCCTGCACAAGGACATGGGTTTGAACCTCAGCACCACGTGCACAATGAAGTGTCTGAGCAACGACAACCACATGAAAAACTAAATAAAATTGATTTTGTCTTGCTCTCACTGTCCCTCTCTTTGAAAAAAAAAGGAAAGGAAAGGAAGAAATGAGAAGGAAAACAGCTGAGACATGACAGCACAGTCCATAGGAGAGAGGATGGGCCCTTTACCCAGGAAAGGAGCGGTGATCATCCAAGGCAGGAAGCATGAGGAGCATCCAGGTGAAGATATCCGACAAGGAGTTGGGGATGTGAAACTCAGGAGAGGAATAAGAATAAATATAAAAGCAATATCTATAACAGGCTCAGTGACACAAGACTGTAATCACAGATACTTGGGAGACTGAGGCAGGAAGCTCACTAATTCCAGGGTACCCTCAGCAATTTAGTGAGACACAGTCTCAAAATGAAAAATAAAAAGGCTAGGGATGTATGTAGCACAGTGGTAAAGTGCCCCTGGGTTCAATCCCCAGTACTGAAAAAAAAAAAAAAGGAAAAATGATCTAAGACTGTGGATGGAAGCCAGATGCAGAAGCACACACCTACAGACCCCAATATAGCAAAACCCTGTCTCTCAAAAATTAATTAATTAGGACTGGAGCAGTGGCTCAGCGGTTATGGTGCTTTCCTGGCATGCTCGAGGATGTGGGTTCAAACCCCAGCACCATGTACACAACAGTGTTGGAACAACAAAAGCCACATGAAAAACTGAATAAAATTAATTCTCTCTTTCTCTCACTGTCCCTCTTTCCATAAAAAAAAATTAGTTAGTTAATCCATGGTAAGGAGGGCCAAAGCAAGGGAAGAAAAGAAAAACTTCAGGGAGCCTTTATGTTTAAGGGCTGGCTGGGCTCAGTGGCAAGCACCTATAATCCCGGCTGCTGGGTAGGCTGAGGCAGAAGATCACAAGTTCAAGGCCAGCCTCAGCAATTTAGCGAGGTCTTAAGCAACTTAGTGAGACCCTGTCTCAAAATAAAATATAAAAAGTGCTGGAAATGTGGCTCAGTGGTTAAACGCCCCTGAGTTCAATCCCTGGTACCAAAAAACAGTGGAGGGTATTTCACTTCAATCCAGATCTCTGGGGTTTCCAAAGCCAATGCTTTTTTCCCTTACTCTAGGAGGCAATGAGAAAAGAGACCAAGACAAGAAGTGGGAGACAGGGTTGGAGCAGTGGCTCAGCAGTTGGAGAAATTGCCTGGCTTGGCAAGGACCGGGGTTCAAACCCCAGCACCACATACACAACTAAGTGTTGGGGAAACAAAGGCCGATGAAAAACTAAATAAAATTGATCCTACCCCTCGCCTCCCTGCCTCCCTCCCTCCATGCCCCTCCTACCCCTTTCTCTTTCTCTTTCTCTCTCTCCTCCCTCTGTCCCTCTCTTTAAAAAAAAAAAAAAAAAAAAAAG
>PVKS010017748.1:0-41401 GCA_004027875.1 Aplodontia rufa
CCCCCCCCCCCAATTACCCTCCCTTATCCCACTCTTCCCCTTCCCACTACATCTCTAAAAAAAGTATTAGGTTGTAAAACATTACATCTTATCTGGGTTTAACACATGATAATAGACCAACTTTCTCATTGTCCAGGGTCTAGTCCCAACCTCCACAGATGAGTGGAGACATTCGACCCTTAGTTCTCTGGGTTAAGCTGATTTTACTCAGCATGATCTCTTCCATAGCCACCCATTTACCTTCAAAGGCTGCAATATCATTGTTTCTACTTGCTGTGTAATATTCCATGGTATAAATGTACCACAGTTTTTGGATCCATTCATCCAGTGAGGGACATCAGGGTTGTTTCCATAGCCTAGCAATAGTAAATTGTGCTGCTATGAACATAGATATTGCTATGTCACTATAATGTGCTGATTCTAAGTCCCCTGGAAATATACCCAGGAGTGGAATAGCAGGGCCATATGGTGGACTCATCCCTAGTTTTTTGAGGATTCTCCACACTGCTTTCCAGAGGGGCTGTGCCAGTCTGCAGCTCCACCAACAGTGTGTTAGTGTGCCTATCTCTCCACATCCCCTCCAGCATCTATTATTGTTTATTTTCTTCGTTTTTGTCATTCTGACTGGCGTAAGGTGATATCTTAATGTAGTTTTCATTTGCATTTCTCTGATTACTAATGATTTAGAGCACTTTCTCATGTATTCATTGGCTTGATCAATGTCCTCTGATGAGAAGTCTCTATTTAGCTCTTTGGCCCATTTATCAATTGGGCTGTTGGTGTTTTTGTAGTTGACATTTTTGAGGATTTTGTAGATTCTGGTTATGAGACCCTTGTCAGAGAAATCATAGTCCATGATTCTCTTCATTTCCATAGGAAACCTCTTGACTCTTTTGATTATTTCCTTGGCAGTACAAAAGCTTTTTAACTTTATGGCATCCCATTCACTGATTTTTTACTTTACTTCCTTCACTTTAGGAGACATGTTGAGAAAGTCTTTGCCTACTCCCGAATGTTGAAGTGTTGGACCAATTTTGTCCTGTATCAGTTGCAACGTAGCTGGTTTAATACCAAGCTCCTTGATCCATTTTGATTTGATTCTTGTGCAAGGAGAAAGATATGGGTCTAATTTCAACTTTCTGCAGGTGGATGACCAGTTTGTCCAGCACCATTTGTTGAAGTTTTAATGGCCCCTTTTTCCATTAGCAAACTTGGCTTAAATGAGTGTAAGATCTTGATGCCCGTGGCTTAAATGATAAGGAAGTGTATTTTTCTCTGTAATTAGGGGTCCGAGATGGCTTCGGGTATGGCACAGGAGGTCTGCAGCCAATGTTCCCTGTGTTCCCTTGGTTCTTTATGTCTCCTGGGTCAGTTCTGCCCGTGGACTGCTCCTCTCTTTCTTTTTCCTTAGATAAATTCGAATGTCTCCACAAACCAAAACTGCAACACAACCCTTGGTTAAACCAATTCCTAGAATTATTTTGGTAAGCAGGCCCAGTGTCTGGAGCAGGGACAGCCTCCTCTGGTACATGGCCCCCTTGGTGGAGTGAGGAACCCCGGGCAGGTTGGGTCTGGGTCTGTCACCTAGAGTGCGTTACAGCCTTCTAATTGGATTCTCTTCCTAATGCTTCTATTTTTTAAAAGCATATTTCATTTTGCTGCCATTTATCCAATGAACATCTGTTGACCATCTGTTCTGTGCCAGATACTGCTGGATAAATTTTCTTAAAGCACAATTCTGAGCATTCTGTTTCAGTCTGAAAGCTTCAGTGTCCTCCTCAGTCCATCTAATTAAATCCAGTAGTCACCTTATTGTTCACGGCCCTAGTCCTGTGTTGATATGGAATTGTAGCATGCTCAGCTAAACATACTTGGTGTTTTCTGAAGATGCCTTATGCTTTCCTGACTCCATCCTTTGTTTATAATTTTCCTCTGCCTTTACTACCTTCATCCACCAAGCCCACGTCCCATGTCTGCCTGTCAAAACCCTAATTGATCTCTGAAAAATAAAAGGCCACAATAACAACCTCTCAGATTTTGCAGCAACAATATTGGCTACTTTTTATTTGCCTGCGTTATTAGCATTTTATACATTATCATTTATTCTACACAAAGAGCACAGATGAGTACAACTACTTCCAGTTTCTAATAAACAATCTAAGAAACTTTCCTGAGATTCATATCCCTGGCAAGTGGGAGACTGAGATTTTATTTGCAGACAAAGTAGCCTAGTATGGTGCTTGAACACACAAGTCCAGGAAGCAGATTGATTAGGTTTCCAAACACACCTTCCCTAGCTACTTGACTTTGAAAAGTCTCCAAACTTCACCTCTTATCAGTGCTCTCAAGTGCTGTGTGCCCTAGCCAAACTGAAATTCTTTTCATCCTTAACACATGTTTTTCAAAGCACCAGGTAATATCCCCATTACTTGGTCATAACCAATGATTTTTAACAGGTTAATTAATATAATTCACATATCAAATAAATAGCCCTATTGAAGCATGTAATTCAATGGTTTTTAGTATATTCAGAGTTGGACCATCATCACCACAGCAAATTTAGGACAATTTAGCATCCCAAATTTCCATGCCCATTAGCTTTCAACTGTCCCTCCCTCATGCCCATCACCCTTCCAGTCATATACTACCACTAATCCACTTTCTGTCTACACATTTGACTATTCTGGACATTTCATATAAATAAAACCATATAATACGTGACTTCATGTGCCTGGCTGCTTTCTCTTTGAATAAGTTTTCAAGATTTATCCATGTTGTAGCACTCCTTATTGTAGTTGAATAATATACCATCATGAAGGTGCACATTTTTTTTCCATTCACCAGTTTTTGGACATCTGGGTTGTTCCCACCATTTAGTTATGGTAATGTTGGTATGAACATTTGTATACAAGTTTCATGTGGGTGTATATTTTAATTTTTCTTGGGTATATAACTTAGAGTAGAATCACTGGGTCGAAGGGTAACTCTGTGTTTGGCTATTTGAGGAATTTCCAAACTATTTTCCAAAGTAGCAGACCCACTTTATACCCTATGAGCAGTGATGTGAGGGTTTCAAAGTCACCACTTACTCACCAACACTTGCTAGTATCGTTTTTCTAATATGTGCATGGTGGTATCTTATTGTAATTTGATTTGCTTTTCTCTGATGACTAATGATTTTTGAGCATCCTTTCAAGTGTATAGGCCATTTGAGTATCTTCATTGTAGAAATATATATTGATTTTTTGTTTATTTTTAATTGAGCTATCTTTTTATTAATGGGTTGTAAGAGTTCTTTATGTAATTTAGGTACTATTTCCTTCCCAGATATGATTTGCAAATATTTCCTCCCAGTCTCTGATTTGTCCTTGTAATTCTTAAAGCCCAGAAGGTTTCAGTGTGGATGAGATCCCATTAATCTATGTTTTTTTGAAGCTTGAGCTTTTGGTGTAATTTTCAAATTCATTATTGCAAAATCCAAGGTCATGAGTAATTACTTCTGCATTTCCTATGAGAGTTTTGTGATTTTAGCTATTACGTTTATATTTGTGTTTTCTTTGGAGTTGATTTTTGTGTGAGGTAGAGGCCCAAATTCACTCTTTTGTGTGTGGATATGAAGTTATGCCACACTGTTTATTGAAGTGTATCTTTCCCCCAATTGAGTGGTTTTGAGACCCCTTTTGAAGATCAATTAAACACAGATATATGAATTTATTAATGGACTCTCACTCCTATTCCATTTATTCATTTGTCTGATATCAGCAGCATAATGTTTTAATTACTTCTATTTTATAGTAAGTTTTGGAAAGTATAAGTTCTCTAGCTATAACCTTCATTTTCAAGATCATTTGGATTATTCTGGATTCCTCGAATTTCTACATAACTTCAGTAACAAACTTGTCAATTTTTATTGAAAAAGCTACTTAGAATTATAGTAAATACTGCCATCTTAATAATATTGTGTTTTATTCCATGAATGTAAGATATTTTTCATTTATTTAAATCTACTCATTTCTTTCAACGATGTTTTCAGAAAATGTTTTGCACTTTCTAAGATTTATTTTGAAGCATTTCAGTGTTTTTGATTCTGTAGTAAATAGACTGTTTTCTTAATTTTATTTTTAAGATTTTTATTCCAAGTATGTAGGAATATATTTCTGTGTGTTTCATCTTGTATTTTGAAACTTTTCTGATCTCATTTGTTAGTTCTTTAGTTTACTGTGGATTTGTTAGGATTTTTATATATAAGATCCTGTCATTTGCAAATAGAGTTCACTCCTTCTTGTCTTGTATGAACACCTCTAGTATCCTGGTCCTGCCTCATGGTGTTGGCTAGGACCTCTTGCACAATGATGAACTAAAATGACGAGAGAGATCATCTTTGTCTTGTGCCTTATCTTAGGGAAAGGAATTTAGTTTTCACCATTAAGTATGACTAGAGTTGCTATTTTTATAACAGATGTCTTGTAGCAGGTCAGAGAAGTTCCCTTCTACTTCTACTTTGTTGAGTATTTTTATCGTGTCCAGATGCCAGGTTTCATCAAATACTTTCTCTGCATCTACAAGAGGTTCATGTGGTTTTTGTTCTTCATTCAGTTTATATAATGCGTTAAATTAATTATTTCCAGATGCTAAACCAACTGTGTACTCGGTATAAGTCTCATTTGGCTATGGTGTATGATTTTTTTTAGATGCTGCTGGATTCAATTTACAAATATTTTGTTAGAGATATTTACATATGTATTCATAAGATATTGCTCTGTAGCTTTCTTTTCTTATAATGTCTTTAGCTGGTCTTGATATTAGTAAAACAATGTCTTCCTAGAGTGAGTTGGGAAATGTTCCCTCCTGTTCTATCTTTCCAGAAGAGTTTGTGCACTACTGATATTAATATTTTCGTAAGTGTTTCTGGAATTCATCGGTGAAGGCCTGAGCTTTGGTAGTTAATTTTGTTTATTTTGTGTTTTGTTTGTTTGGTTTTGCTTTGCCCTAATTATTGATCTAATCTCTTCACTTACTACATGTCTATTCAGATTATCCAGTTCTTCTTGTGTCACTTTCAGAAATCTGGCCACTATAGCCAACTTACCAAATTTATTGGCATGTAATTGTCTATAGTATTCTTTTCTCAATGTTTTTATTTCTGTAAGATTGGTATTAATATTTCCTCTCTTTTATTTCTCATTTTAGTAATTTTAGCCTTTGCTCTTTTTGTTTAATTTTGAGAAAAGTTTACCAATTTTGTTCATCTTTTCAAATGACCAACATTTGGATTTGTTGAGTTTTTTCTATTGTTTTAATATTCTGTTTGATTAATTTTTACTCTAATGTTCATTATTTCCTTTGTTATGCTTGCTGTGGGTTTAATTTGCTCATCTTTTTCCAGTGTCTTAAGGTGGAAAATTGGGTCGTTGATTTGAGATCTTTCTTCTTTTAAAAAAAATTCAGGTGGTTATAGTTATAATGTTTTCTACATGCACTTTCACTGAACTCCACATAGTTTAGCATTCTGTGTCTTCATTTTCACTAATTTCAAACCATTTTTTAATTCCCCTTCTAATCTTTGCTGTATTTGTTTTTCAGGAGTATACTGTTTAATTTCACCTAATGGTCAATTTTCCATTTTTCCTTTGGATATCAATTTCTAATTCCATTCCGTAGTTATCAGAATGAAATTTAAACTTGAGTGCTCTTAAGTTTGTTGAGGCTCACGTTTTGCCCTAGAAGATTACTTCCCTGGGGAATATTTCATGTGCACATGAGAATGATCATTCTGACATTTTGAGTGACATGTTCTTCACATGTCTTCAAATGCCAAGCCTGGTTGGTTTATTGTAGTTCAGCTCTTCCACTTCCTTGTTGGCCTTTTGTCTGGGGGGGGTACATGCACAGATTATGAAATGTATCTCTTATTATGGTCAAAAACGTTCGAAAGCCATAACATTGCATCCTGTTTCCTCTGGTCTGCCATATCCTGGAGTAAAAGTCCACCCTACCTTCTCCCTTTTCCTGTGGTTATTTTTACAACTTGCATTTAGATGATGCTTCCTTGAGGAGACCTTTCTTAATCGCACATAGACAATGACTTCCAGGTGCTCTCACAGCACCTGTACCTCTTTGGTTGTAGAGCTCACTGTGTTGATTAAACTTGCACTTCACGTTCCTCTACTCTAAGGCCTGTAAGGATGGGCAGGTACATCTCATTTTTTTTTTTTTATTGAGGAGTTGAGTTATTACACAATAATAAATGCATACAAAGTAACAGTGTGGTAGGCATATTTTCTTGGACCAGAAGTACCCCACATTGCCCACACCCCAGTCTCTTGATTCTTCTATTTCACCCTTATAAGCAATATATATGCTTAGATTGTGAAATTTCTAGAATTGAATGATTGCATAAGTATTATTGGATTTTCAAGGGGGTGAAGAGTGTGCTACTTTGTTACTTGTCTCCCTATTCTCCCTCCTCCTCCCCTCTCTGTACCTGTTCCCCTCCCCACATATCTATGGTTGCCCTAGATTATGTGTTTCTATGCCTTTGCTGGGTCTAGTACATGAGTTTCCTACCTTTTACCCAAGCCTGGCTTTAGCTCCAGGCTCCACAGATGAGTGAAAACATTTGACCCTTGACTCTTTGGGTTTGGCTAACTTTGCTTAGCATGATTTCTTCCATAGCCATCCATTTACCTTCAAAGGCTACAATATGGTGGTTTCCAACTGCTGAGTAGAATTCCATTGTGTGTGTATGTATGCATACGTATATATGGGATGTATGTATCACAGTTTTGGGATCCATTCATCCAGTGAGGGGCATCTGGGTTGGTTCCATAATTTAGCTATTGTAAATTGAGCTGCTATGAACATGGATTTTGCTGTTTTGCTATATTGTGCTGATTCTAACTCCTCTGGGAGAATGCCCAGAAGAGAGACAGCTGGATCATATGGTGGATCCATCCCTAATTTTTGATTCTCCACACTGCTTAGCAGGGCAGCGGTACCAGTCAGGCAGGTACATCTTATTTACTGCTCCATCTGTGGCAGCAAGCAGATGCTTGGCTAGTAGTCCATTTTCAAGGAATATTCACTAAATGTATGACTAAAGCACAGGACTGAGAGAGATGATACCTCCTACATTATCAAAGCCTGGTAAATAAGAATTTATGAGAATGTACTCTTCATCGGTTCTAGACTAATTGCTTTACATATATAATTTCATTAACATATCATAAAACAATAATGAGTAATATACTCTGGTTGTTTCCATGATACAGAGGAGAACACGGAGCCTGAAATAGATGAGGAAACATTCCTGTTATTCCTATCTGGAAAGGAACAAAGCAGAAGTACTCTAAGAGTTCAGGGAAATAGATGGTGGCGAGCTGGGAAGGTCAGTATGGGTGAAGTGCTCAAAGAGAAGCCTCGCTGGGTCTTAAGGAAGGCTGGAATCAGGGGCAGTGCAGGTGAGCAATGCAAGCAGGTCATCTTGAGGGATAAGAGTGGGAATCAGAATTTATCTGATGGTGTTTGCTTTTGAAAATAATCAAACTCTAGCTAAAGCATCCACATAAATTTTTTTAAAAAATGAAACGTTAAAAAATTTTTAAAACTATCTTTCAAGTTAAGTAAAGCAAAGCTATATTAGACTTAGCTCCTTTTCACAAGATCACTGGCAGTAAGGCAGACAGCTGGAATGACAAATTAGGATAGCTATCTGGTAAGGACCAAATTGACTTCTGGGTTGTTAATAAACGCGAAGGCATTGCGCCACCTAGTGGTTTAACTGGCTGCACACCTGAATCACCCTTGTGGTTCTTCATCACCATTTCCTGACACTATGGAGACTCCAGTTTGCTGAAGAATCAGGATAAATTGTTGCCCTTCAAGATTTTTGAGGATCAAAGTGTGTTGTCAAAACTTGGAAACGAATCAAGACTTGGGCTCAGTGGATGGAGATGTCTTGATAGATCTGCTTCACTGCCCCCAAACACAAGGAAAAACACTTGGGCAGGTTTTAGAAGAAAATTATTGGAAACGGTGCTGTGTTCAATTTCAAGAGAAAGAAACAATCCAATAGCTAAAAACAGGACATCATGACAGAGTTGTGAATCATGATTCTCATTGAAATATAAATGCATAATTAAAATAAAACGAGATAAGATTGACATCATTATAAAACACTGCAATCACATCACAAAGGTTCAGAGGTAGATTTGCAGCTCAAGTCAGAATCTTCAGATGATGGAAACAAGTTCTGTTGTTTCAGGGTCAGTTGTGATTAATTGATTTTTATCCTCATTTTGGTTTGTGTTGCTGCTTTTGCATGCCCAGTGATTTTTTTAAAAATATTTTTACCAAAGAATTGAATATGCCCATTAATTTTGGACTGGCTGTCAAATATTGAATTTTACTGATTTGGTCTAAATGTTGAAACCTCCCAAAGTTACTATGTTAAAGCCTAATATCCCGTGGGATTGGTATGAAGAGGTGAGGCCTTTGGAAGATGACCAGGTAATTAGGGAGAAGCCCGTGAGAGCAGGACTAGTGTCCCTGGAGAGGGGCATTGCCCCTTCCACCAGGTGAAGACCCAGTGAGAAGGTGTCACTTCTGTGAACCAGTAACCAGTCCTTACTACACTTACCCTGCTGGCATCTTGAGCTTGAACTTCCCTTCCTCCAGAACTCTGAGAAACACATTTCTGCTATTTCTAAGTCTCCTAATTTATGGGATTTTGTTGTGGCAGCCCAACTAGGACAGGTCCTGAGTTCTTGTATTCCTGTAAATACCTTGCATGCTGTTCTAAGACCCAGATAAAGTCTTCGTAATAGCTTGATCTTTCTGGAATTTTCTTGTCAGCTTAATTGTCTAGGCCCGAAGCAGCGTTTCCTTTAAGCTATGGGTCTTTTGTACTGTCTATAAGTTAAGAATGGAGTTTTTATATTTTCTATTGTTAGAAAAAAAGATATGCAACACAGACTGTACGTGGTCTTCAAAGCCTAAAATATATATTGCTTAACTCTACGAAGTTTGCTCAGATTGATTTCCCCAGGAGTGAGGATGAATATTCCACCTGATGCCCTAGCACAATGTCTTTTTTCCTATCTTAATGAATCCTTCACCTTCTGCTCAGATGTGTTATGTCTGTTCATTGGCCTGCTGTCAGTCAAAGCAAATCACACCGCCATGTGGTACGAGGAGTAAGCTCCCCCTATAGGGAACGCTTCACGCCCCACATCAATAAGAAGAGATCTACAATCATTTTACTGAGGAAAGAGTGCATAATTGTAAAACAAATCCAACACGCACACCTGGATTAAACAAGGCAAATTACCTCGTTTAGTGCAAATCTACCTCTGAGCCTTTGTGATGCGATCGCAGTGTTTTATAATGATATCAATCTTCTCTCAAGAAGTTTTGTTTTGGGCTGGAGCGGTAACTCAGCAGTCACGATGCTTGCCTGGCATGCATGAGGACTCAAGTTCAAATCCCAGCACCACGTACACAACGAAGTCTTGGAGCAAAGAAGCCACATGAAAAATTAAATAAAGTTTATTCTCTTTTTTAAAAAAAAATTTTTTTTTAATTTTTTTAAAAAAAAATTCTTCTTTTTAAAAAAAGAAGTTTTGTTTTAAATATACATTTATATTTCAATGAGAATCATGATAGATTTTATGTTTATTAAAAATTAATAAAAAGTTTGAATTTAACCATTACTATGAGATTTCAAAGTTCATGTTTGTAATCCTATTTCTAAAATTGTAGTAAGAGAATGGGGACAGAAGACAAACAATAAATAAATATATTTGGGCATCTACAATATTCCAAGCAGCGTGTAGAACTTTGATATTTGCTCCTTTTCTCTATCTGCACAGAAGCTCTTTGTGGTGGGTTTTATTAACTGTTTAATGGGACAAGAAACTAGAGTTTTCTGAAGATGCATTAGGGTCACGCTGCCAGTCATTAGGAAATGGTGAAGCAGGGAGTGGAGCTCAGGTGTTCCTGATCCAGAGCCTTGATCTTATCTGCACAGTGACAAGAGGCAAGTGTAGGCAGCAGCCATGTGCTGTCAACTTACACCCCTAGCAGATCCCCTCTACTCACCCATCATGTAGGCCACTATGAGATCACTTCTCACGAGACATGAGTCTGGGATCCCTGCAACACAGTCACTCACGATTCCTGATTTCTGAAGCTGAGAGCAACAGCATGGTCAAAGCAGTACTTTAAGGATTGTCCCTTGATTACTACCAATGACACTATGAAAAATTTAGTGCTCTGTATACTTCAAGAGTTGAATATTCTCAAAAGAAACAATTATGATTATTTTGAAGTGATCTAGTTACATGGTATTTGTTCATTTGTTTAAAAAATACTTGAGTATAAAGCTTAATAAGCCCTCATGTGATCTATCCATAGTTTATTCAATCATCCCCCATTGATGGATATTTAGGTTATGTCCAGTTACTTGTGGTTACTGCTTCTTTTGCATCAGTTTGTGCTCAAAATGCAGTGTAAGCAAATGACCGCATCACCTCAAATCAATTTAAAAATAGTCATTTATTGTTTCTGACCCTTAAGAGCCAGGTTTGGAACTAGCACACTGTCGTTTCTACGCACATGCCATTGTTCAAAGCAAGTCTCATGGCCAAGCACAAGGTCAAAGCTGGAGAGTGGCGATGACAACAGTATAGATAAGAGGAAGTCTAATGTACGGGAGTGAGTAATGCCATCTGTGCCAGCCTCATTTAATAGTTTCAAAGTACCTTTGAAAGATATATCTAGAAATGGAACAGCTAGGACAGAAGTTAAGGGCACATGCAGCTTCATAGTATAACCACATGCTCCTACATAGTAGTTGATTTTTTTTTTTTATTTCTTAGCTTCTGAGATCAGATGAAATTGGGCATGTTCAGAGAGAGACGGCTATAGAAAAACTTTTTTTTTTTATTTCAACGAGAAATAGATGAGATTGCTTTCCCACAGCCTGAACTTTAGCTGTTATTTCCCTTATTATGAGTAATAGTAAGGATCCTTTCACGTATTTAAAAACTATTTGCATTTATTTTTTCCTATTAATGCTTGGCATTTCTTTCCCTTGCTTTAAAGACTTTTGCTTGTTACTTCTCTACCTTCCAAGCTTTTTATATAACAAAAAATTACCAATTTGTACTTAAAACACATTGGTAATATTTTTTAGATTTTTTACTTAGTTCATTGTGTTTTGATATACAACATCTTCAGTTTTTATTTAATATAATTTCTCAATGATACTCCTATTGCAGCAATATTGAAGCATAATTGGGAATTTTTTCCCCATAGATAAATGATGAAAATTTACCAAAGTTTTCTTCTTGTGTTTGCATAACTTAACCCTTTTATAATTAATGAATTCAATTTTTTTAAGAGAGAGAGGGACAGAGAGAGGAGAGAGAATCAATTTTTATTTAGTTTTTCATGTGGCTATCATGTGACTGTTGTGTACGTGGTGCTGGGGTTCTAACCCGTGTCCTTGCACATGTCATGTAAGCACTGTAATTGCTGAGCCACCACTGCAGCTCCATGAATCCAATTTTAACTTTTAAAAAATGTGACTATTGGGCTGGGGGTACAGTTCCGTGGTAGAGTACGTGCCTAGCATGTGTGAGGCCCTGGGTTCAATCACCAGCACTACAGTAAATAAATAAATAAATAAAAATTCAATGAACAAATGTAGCTATCCAGTCATCATAATGCTGCTAACTTTAGATGCTGCATTTTTAAGTGTTATTAAAAGTCATATGCAATTGAATCCATTTCTGGATTTTCTGTTCTGTGCTACTGGCACTCTCTCTATTCAACTGTCAAAGCAAACTTTAATTCTAAAGGTCCTGTGTTTGAATAGCTGGTGAGCTAAACCTGACCCCAGTACCTACCATGTTCATTGAGTTGTGTTTGGAGTTTGCCGCTTGTTTGTCTTAGTCACCCACTATTGTTGACTAAAACAACACACTTTGTTCCTCCCACTTCCTGTGGGCCAGGAATCTGGACTCTGCTTGGCTGGGCTCTCTGTTCTTGGCCTCAGACGGCCACCATCCAGGTGTGCCTGGGCGCGTTCTCATCTGGGATCTTAAGTGGGGGAGAGCCTGCTTCCAGGTTCACTCTGGCTTCTCTCTGATAGGCGACCGAGGCCTGCCTTCTGGGGTTTCCTGGAAGCTACTCTCTGCAGACAGTGGCCAGCCACAGTTCTAGAGAAGCCAGGAATGCTTCCTTGCCACATGGGCCTTCCCAGCCTGGCAACTTACTTCAACTTTCCTCCAAGGGTGGCATCTAATGTGGCCACCGGACGCAATCTCACCCAGTGCAAAGCCACCGTGGCGGAGCTTTGCCTCAGCCTTTTGGTTATGAGCAAATCACAGTTCCCCTCTTGACCACTGTTGGGGATTATTTGCATATTTTAACCTGGAATATGACTGAATCAAGAGTCCCATGGCCAAGGGTGATCAAGGAGGGCAAAATGGGTTTAATTTTGCTCATGGGAAGCCTCCCTTGCCTTTCACCTTTGGAGCAGGTCGGGTGGATGGCACTCAGGTATGGGGACATGTTGCAGAGTACACTGGTGCCCTCTCTCAGCCCACAACACCCAGCATTGTCCAGAAAAGCATTGTTGTCCAGTTGGTTAGACGCCGAAACTTCCTTTGCTCTTCCCGTGTGTCTGGAAACCTTCACCTCTGTGCAGCATTCCATTAGCAAGGCAGTAGACAGATCTTCCAAGTCTAAACGGCACTTCTGCTTCTAAGCTTACACGGGACTCACCATTCCTGCCGCCGGCTTTGGCACACACATTGTCACTCTCTCTTGAGTAATATCTTGCCTTGACCAAAAGCACATTGTCAGGGGAAAAGGCAGTGTGAATGATGTGTATTTCAAAGTGGGCTTCTGGTGTAGGGCCCCAGGCAAAATTCAACCCAACAGTATCACTTACTCTGCGTGTCCTTGGCTACTTTCAGCTCCAATATCATAGCTATAACAGGAATACCTTCCTGCCTGTTCTAGATGAAGTGCTAACTGCTTTCATATTTCACTCAACGCATCTTGTCATGTAGTCACTTTTTGATGAAGACTTCAGGATGTGTGCTCCTTTTAGAAATGACATACTGTTTATCAAGAGGCTCCAGGAGCTGGGATTGAACCCAGAGAGTTTACCTTTTGGCTCAGAGCCACCATGGGGAGACACCATGCTGAATAGCTGGTTTGTGGAAGATTTCCAACCAACGCCTGTGAATCTCCCAGAATAATAGCTTTAAAAGCGTGACTGGATTGACAGAACAAGTAATCCTCATGCTGTAGCCATTTTTCTTAAAAGAGTTTGTGGGCCACACACTTCGGAGTCTTGGACTTACCTGCAGACCTTACTGAATCAGCAACTCTGGGGACAAAGGCGCAGAAGTGCTCATGTTTTGAATTTTTCCACTGGCCGACGCTGCAAAGTTTGAAATCTATCAATGTGGTTAAAAGATTATCAGCTAGGGGCCAAAATATCTGGGACATTAATAATTCATTTTTCTATAGTGCTTTTAAGTTTTTAACTTGCTTTTTTGTGTATATTCAAAATCATTTAAAAATATACATTTTCAAAATCATTTCATTTCATAGCAAAATCCCTGGGAAAAGAGCTTAAAGTTGGCTTTTAATTATAGATATTACAATCAGCAAGAGGGTTTGTAGAAGCAAAGGGGAAATAATGAAGTGATACTGATCAATAACCATCTTTCCTACTGTATATGAGCTTTGTGAAGGTGGAGTCCAATCTCTGGTGTTTCCTGTGGCTCCTATCCAATGTCCACGTAGAGCTGATATTTAATCAATCTACATTATTCAGGAGGCTTTGGTGCAGTGTGGAGAGCTTTCCAGGTGGTGCCCAACACAGCCACCTATTCCTCCTGCCTAAAGCTAGGAGGTCTACACAGGGCTTCTCACCAGGGTCAACATTTTCACGGTGGCTTTCACATCCAGAAAGGGATTTATACAGCAACCTCACACCGAAGAACTCTGGGCCTTTCAAAATTACTGAACTCACCCTGATTTTTGTAGTACTGAATTAATTATAAACATTAAATATAAAATACACCATTAAGTGTATAAAGAAATTCCAAGATTTTCCTGTAATTATCAGATTTTATCTGAGATAGGGAAATGGGCAGGTCTGATGTGAACCAGAATACAATGATGCCAAATTAGGCAAAGACAAAGAGACCAGGGAGGCCACTGCGATGAAGGGAATAAAGCAGTGTCCTGGTGCAACTGCTGTTAACAAACTGTTCTGGGTGAGGCCTCTTCCACCCCAGTATTCGCCTCCAACTTGAGTGAAGTAAATTAGGTCAACTTCAATGTTCAGCTCCAATATCTATTGTTGGTCCTGGCATGATGACCAGCAGAGGGCGCCAGAGCCCTTTGAAAGTTGGTTTTTTTGGTTCACTCAGCTGTCATGACTTTCAAATCAGCCTGAGAGAAGCAAATTATTGCTGTGAGTGGGTGGGGGGAAGTGCCACAGAGTTATCTGACTCTCTTTCACTTTCTAAAGAAGGAAAAATACCTCTTTTCATTGAATTGTAAGAGATATGCCGTTATGGCGTTGTTAATCAAAACAGGCTTCCCAAATCCACATGCAATTAAAATGGAGTTTCCAGACCTTTATCTGCTTCTTCTTGGGTGTGCAGTCCCCTCTGGGAACTCCTGATGGGAACATTGCTTTGAAAACTCTAATACATGTTGCATGTCCCTTCCTTCGGCACTAGGGAAGGGGAGGAGGGGAGCGGGCCTGTCAATGCTCTGAAAGATGAGAATAGACATGTAGCATTCGGATGACAGAAACCTGCAAGGCTCTGGAGACTAATGGCAGAATCTTTCTCTCCTGTGGGATGGGACTCCAGAATTGCAGATCGAGGTTTACGTGCCAAATTCGTGGAAAGCTTCTTGGTTTTTTTGTTTTGTTTTGTTTTGTTTTGGGGGGGGGGAGCAGAGTGTATTAGAGGGAGGGACTCTTACAGGGGACTGATATGTATATACTAAATATGAGGGAGTTCATGTTATACCTTAGAAAACCTCATCCTTGGCTGAATTACTTAAAGCTTTTACCTGTGACATTTCAGGGAGGTAAATTACCCCTTTGCACAGCAGTTATTTTTGCAGAATCTTTGACCATCTTGTTAGATATTTCTGACTTAATTGAGTATTTCTGAGAATTGTCTGTTCAAGGAAATGAAAATGTCAACCTTTCGATCTTTGCTGGTTTGAATGCTTTTCTTGTTATTAACTGAGATGGGGACAGTGGCATCAAATTCCCACACTCTATTCATTCTGCTCAGGACCCAGTTAGGGATAATTTGACATTTACTTTACCATCGCCTCTCTTTGAAAGGTTGGCTTTCAGGGAGCAGGGAAGAATGTCATCCACTCCAGTATGGGGAACACCCAGAGACCCTGGGCAGTGGCCTCTGACTTGATTCTGGAAGGATGAGTCGGGTCTAGCCAGGTGTGGAGGAATTTGAAAAGTATGTTCTGGCCAAGATGCAGAAACAGTGGGAAGGCTCAGAAGGAAACAAACCTGTTTTCAGCGTATTTTACCCTCTTTTCCAGAAAGGTGATATGCTCAAAAGTGATCAAGGTCCATGACGTTGCTGTGACTTAAAAAAAAAGAAATCAATTCAGTAATTCCAAATGTGAGTAATGGAAGAATTTGATCACAAGGAATTTATTCCAAATGAAGAATTGATGTTGGATCTGGTGTACGAAGAATCCTCTCCTGCACTGGATTCACGTGAGTAGGTAGGAGACTCGAATCTGAGCTGAGCATCCGCAAGATAATACATATCCCCACCCACAATTCTGTACTTCTGTGAAATCTGATATAGAGGGGAGCCCTACCTCATTCAGAAGGTTTGATGTGGCCGTTACCCACAATACTGCACATTTCTGGCTTAAACACTGGAGCTGAGATGTCGCAGGTCTACTTTTCCGCGTGAATGACTGTTGGATGGTCTTTGCACACCTGAGGTCGTGTGTACTGTCTCTTGTATCCTCAATTTCCTAAAAATGCCTGAAAAAAGTCTATAGGTCAAAATCCAAAATTGAAATTGCTGGTTCTTGCTATCCGAATTACTGGAGTAAGGATGTCTACCTGCAGCTGGAAAGGCACCACACCAAAGGGATGCTATTGAGAGAAAGACCTAAAATGGCTTGTAAAGCAGAGCCGCGTGGCTCTCCTGCGCTTCCTCCTTCTGTGCTGAGAACCTGCAGAACTGGTATCCAGCAGAGGTGGGAAGGGCAAGGGCCATCTTCCAGGGGTTCTGGAAAGGTGGAAGGGGGGCTCTGGAAATGGGAATTCCCTGGATCTGGAGCAGAGTATTTGAGCTTTAAAGTAACTGCTATGTCCTGCCATTCATGTCCCACCTGTGGTGAAAGGGAAATGCTGGTCCCAACAGATTAACTGAAAGGGTGAAATATGCTCCAGGATCTCTTCATGTTTCAATATTGTTATCAAAACCTATCTCCAATATATCATTCCCTGATATCCCAAAACACCCACAGCATACAGACTTAGGAGACACAAAGACAATTAAGACACCACCGCTGTCTTCCAGGTCACTGCATTGGAAACTCGTTAGTGATGCATCTTAGACTGGGAATCATTTGAGGGCAGGAATTTGTCCTATTCCACCCATCCAGAATTTGCTATTTCCACGTGGTTTTTGAGTGAATGTTGTGGGTGGTGAGGAAGGACTTGGGTGGGGACGTCTGTGTTGGGCTTTGAGACATGGCTGCAGACATGCCTTCCCAGAAGCTATTCTAATAAAGCTATAAAGGAAGAGAGACAGTCTACAGACACTCAAGACATGGAACAGCATTTCAGAAAGAACTGACTCATGTGTAGTGTCTGGGCAACTGTCAAGTAGTTGCACAGGTAGGGGAAACATCTATTGGAAGAACCATAGATAAAGACTGGATTATGAAGGATTGGGGGTGAAGTCTTTGGATCAGTTCTACAGAGATGTGTTTCTCAAAGTATCTGTGCTGAAAGAGACCTTGCTTGTTTGATTTTTGCCTGACAGGAGATGCATAGAGCTCATGCTGCAGGTGGCGCACCGTGCAAGTCCAAGGGCACCTGTAGACCCCACTTGGTGACCTCTGTCCACTCATCACACAGTTGGATAGGTTGGCAAAGCCAAGTGTCTGCATGCCTTCCAAATGCTTTCTTTCTGCTTTGGAGCTTATCTTGTCATGGAAGGAACAAAGGACACGAGCTGGTGGCTGTCTACAGACCACACTTGGATCAGAATGACTGAGGACAAGGAGATACCAGGAATGATCTAAGTAGGGAATAACTTGATTAAATTCGTGACCTAGGAGGGCCACACCAAAACAAGATGGAGAAAGGAAGGTTCATGGGCAGAGACTGAATCTAAGACACCATCCAAGAAGCAGGAGCAATAATTCCGAAAGAGAGAGAGAGAGGGTACAAACTGGGTCATCAACACCCTGGGTTGGTTTGATCTGTAATTTGAGAAGCATTTCAGAAATAAAATTGACAGAACTTGGTGAGTATTGAATTGTCAAGGAGAGAGAGGGAAGTTTCCAGATTTCTGAAGCATTGTGGGCTCTCAGATCCACTCAACTGAGATTTCACCCTGGAACCTTGAAAGGGGACCCTGAAGACTGCCCCAGGGAAAAGAAAAGCTTTCCTATGTGAATAAGTTTCCCCCTACCACCCTCAGGGTGGCACAAAGATAACACAAGCTTTAAGTCCGAGCTGACTCTCAACAGCTGAACTGGTCTGAACATCTATACATTTTAAACTGTGCTGTAGCAATGCAGTGTCGCAGCAAACATTCCTCAGCTGTGAAGTCAGAGGCAAAATTACAGAGTTGTCAGTGTGACATTATCCCAACTTCCTGTTTGAGAGCTTCCTATCTTTCCACAGGCTCAAAAACAAGTCCCAGCTGGTCTGATAAAATTGAAATTATGCATAGGTGCCAGGAGCCACAGGGTCTACAGTGCCACAGAGAATGGAGCTGGGATGGGGAAGTCCTTTGCTGGGACAGTGAGCGTGGGGGAACTGTAACCTGGGATACCATCTGTCTCCCCCTCATTCACACAGAGGGAGGGGGGAAATGATCCTGAAAGCCTCTTCCACATGCCCAGACCTCCCACCCTCTGTACCTCTCACATCACTCAGCTCAGATGCTCTGGTCACTTACCATTCTCCAAGACTGTCAGTCTCTTCCCTGGGGCAAATTGCTGTTCCCCCAGCTATATTGCTGTAATGCCTTTTCCCCCACTGCACCGGACCTGACTTGGACTGTCAAACCAAAGAAAGGCTCCAGAATGAACTCAGAGCTGGGGGACAGTATCTGTGATCTTTGCAGCCCTGGCAACCAGTTCAGTGTCTGACCTGTGGTGGGAGCAAATGAGTGGCTGAGGAGTGAGTCTGAATGTGGAGCCCACCAATTAATCACTTATTCCTCCGTCTTCCTGCCTCCTCCCTCTCTTCCTTCTGTTATTCTTCCATTTTCATTTAATACACTGGTAATATGCGGCAGAACCTCTGCTAGGTTCTGCATGACTCTTTACACATGAACCGGATAGAATTGTGTTCCCTTATGGGGTCCCCTAGATTCCCGTAGCTGGAAGGACCTTAAATGTCTTTCGGTGCAAACTCACTTTTCCCCTATTTCTTAGCTGCATCTGTCTGTACCAACCATGCCAAGTGATCACCCAGTCTTTGCTTACATCTTATAGTGAGGCTGAGCATATTTTCTCTGAGAGTAATTGTCCCTCACTGGACCATTTGACTGTTAGAATTTAGATCTTTCCTGAAGGACTTTCTAATAGTTATGACCTTGGGGTAATGGAGTGATGAGAAATTTGGTTTTCACTCTTTCTACATTTCTTTATTTTCCAATTTTTTCTCCAAAACAGTATTTCAGTTTATTAATGAAATGGCAATTTTATGACAATAATTGTAAAAATATCGTTTGAAAAAATAATTTTGGGAATTTTTCTTACAATTGCTCCCTGAAGCTTCTACACACTGACCCTAGTTTTATCCAGAAGAAGCAAGAATAAGCTTACAGTTTTCTCTCTTATAATGTTTAATGACCTTTACCCTTTTAGCATTTGATGGCTTGTTCTATTGCCAGTACTTTCAAAGTATTTGACTTGTTCAGCATTGCTCAAAAAAGTTGATTCTAGCAAATGAGGCTCGAATGTATTTCCATCTTGTTTTAAGTGGATGATTCGGTCTCTCCTTTCCTGAAGATGCTTGGTTTATGTTTGTTAGATTTGCATGCTGTTTCCCGCATTGCAATCATCACTATAGCAGAGTAGGATGTGGTTCTGGCATCCTGGGGGGCAGCACGCCATCTTGAGGAAGAGGATAGATTTTGAAGTTAGACAAATATTGGTCCAAATCCAGGCTCCATTAGCTTTCTTGCTTTGCACCAGTTATCTAATACCTTGGTGCTTGAGTTTCTTGTTTATATTATGGGGATAATAATGTCCAATTAACACAATAGGTATGGAAATGCTTAAAATCAATGTAACATTGGTGGTCTTATTATTCATCTCGTTCAATAAAATCCACTTATTCATGTTTATTTCTAATTAACTGAATAAAAGTTTACTTCCCAAGTAGTTTCTTAGCACCTTTCATTAACCAAGATCTTAGCCTGCCTCCCACCTGCAAGGCATTGAAGACTCTGCTCTTGGTCTCTCCTATCCCTTGGTTGTTTGATGCACTGGAGAGGAGACTTTCCACCAGGCAGGAGAGCCCATCTGCTTTCTTAGGTCCTTATCTAACTTGTCATGATTTGGACAGGTGATACCAGAACCCAGAATCAGCTCGTAGCTCAGGACTTCAGGCAGCAAAAGGCAAGAATTCTAGACAGAGCCTGGATTGACACGGATGAAAGCAGGGCAGTGTGATGTTCAGGAGAGAGGTTCTCTGCATCTTCTCCAAGATTTTTACATTGCTATTTCATTTTCTTAGGGGTATTTGCCAATGAGACTTTGCTGTTAAATTATTTTTAACATGTTGTCAGTAAATAGAAAAGCAAATGACTTGTGTGGTGAGCTTCTGCTCTGTGTGGTTCCAGTAGGTTTGCTCTTGTTATTGTTATGTAATTTCCTTAGCAGTTTTTATGTAGACAATCATCTGTCCCTTCCTCCCTCTCTCCCTTTCTACACACACACACACACACACGCGCGCGCGTCATCCTTTCCACAGTGCAAGGCCTCTGTTGTTCACTTGTGTGTGTGCCCTTATTATGGTTACTTGACCTTCCTGCACTATGTTGCATAAGAACAGTGAATAGCTTGGCCTTGGCCTTGATTCTAGGGGCTCAGCATTCAGCCTTTCACCTTCAAGTACGATGCTATCACCATCTAGGTTTTTGCAGATGTTTTTTTGCCTAGTTGAGGTAATTCCTGTCTAGATCCTTGCTGACTTTCTGACATTTGAAATGAGTGGGATGTTGAAAGTCTCAACAACAATCCTGAATCAGTCCATTTCTCCTTTTAGGAAAAACTGAGAGTTTTTGCTTCATATATTTTGAAACCTGTTGTTGTTGTTGTTGTTGTTGTTGTTGTGTGTGTGTGTGTGTGTAGGACTGCTATTTCTTTATATCTTTCCAGTGAATTGAGCCCTTTATCATCATGTATAATCCTAACTATATCTTCTTTTGTTATCATAATCCACTCCCTTTTCATTTTACTCTGATAAATCCATTTTTATTTAAGTGATCATTATCATGGATGTATGGATGGACATATGTCATCTAACTGAATATTTTAAAATGCATTGGGTTACTAGCGTCACAGACTCAGTATGAACTAACTGTATCAACAGTAGGTACAGGTAACACACTTCCACAACAGGGGACTCAAGGAGGGAGGTTCTAGTTTTGGATAGAGACAAGATCATCATGCACGGTTATTCACACACTGATAGGAGTTTCAGAATCCACATTGTCTCTTGTGCCCAAGAGTTTCAGGAAAATAGGTTAAGTGGCTTTGATTTCTCATGCCTAAACCAATATGGCAGGGAAATCGATTGATAAGGTCTTTACCTTGTGACATGAAATTGAGTCTTAAAATGGATCAACTCAGAAAGAATGGGATGGTGGGGGAGGAAAATATTAGGGAGATAAAAATGGTCAAAATGTTCTATAAGATCCTGAGTCAAAAGACAGTATCCCCTAAAGTACAGTTCCCCTACTGTGTGCTGCAGGTAGAAACGATTGTGTATTCAAGAAGACCGTTCAAAGAGGCACCAGCAATGAAAAGCCCATTTGTTCAAATCCCTGGTTACAATACTTGCCTGAAAATATTCACAAAGAAGTATGAACTCCCTTTTATATTAGCCTTACAGACAATAGAATTTCTTCTGTATCCCATTGTAAAGCAAGCAAAAAATCTTTGTCCCATAAAACAAAAAAAATTTTTTGTAACATATGAGAAGTCAGGAGGGGAATGCTGGGTAGATTGATACTCTGAACGCTGGGGAGGGCATCCCACACATCAGGAATGAAATAGACATAGGAGGCAAGGAGCAGATGGTAAGAATGACTATACTAGGAATGGAAGGTTGTTCAGAGGAAAAATGAAAGAACGTTGGAAAAAAATCAGAAACGGTAAAGAGTTTCAATTAGCAAGCATTTGAGAAGCAACATAGACCACACAAGTTCAAATGCAAAAAATAAATAAATAAATGAAATTAAATGAGAAGAGGCTCATTAGCGTTAACCCGCCTTCCTAAGCTGCCACCCTGCTTTTCCCCTTTGCTGCCCTCTGCTCTGCACCATCCACATCCATCCTTCCTTCAACCCGGGTTCCCAGCCAGCCACAACCGCCATCCCAGCATATACGCCAGCCTGCTCATGTGGCTCCCCACCTTGTCTCTCGACACCAGGAACAGAACCTTTTTTTATCTTTGTGACTGTGGCATTTGAAGGTGTTTTGAACTGGTGAGTCAGTTTTGAAGGGAGATTTTCAGTCTTCGTTACCTGTAGCCGGGAGGTGGCCATTTCCCTGCTGAACTATTTCTTTGGATTACACAAATGCCCCAGTTTCAGAGGAAACTAAACTTTCTCTTTGCATGACGGTTTATTTTAATGACTTGGGTACAAAAATCTGATCATGAAATCTTAGCTGAACATTTAGGTCTCTAAATGCGGCAGGAAATACACGAGCATCAGGGAACTCCGTGATCCAGTTCTGTCATTTGCTGGGCTTTTGGGAAGAGGGCCAATGTGGGATATGGTGGCTCTCCAAGGCCATGCATGCAGTTGGGTGAGAACGGCTGGCCTCGGAATGGCATTCTCCCCAGAATCCCTAATTGATGTACTCAACAGCTGTACCACACCGCTGCCCATGTCTTTCAAGATTTTAATGTCTGTTTTCAGGGTTCCCTGGCCTGCTAATTGTCCTTCTCCAGTTACTCTTCTCTCAGGAGCGACATTGTAAGTCCCCACATTCCAGATCAGAAAGAGCCCCCTATCCCAGACTTCCTAGGCCGAGCATCTGGGGGTTGGAAACAGCCTAGTATCTCATTCCACAAAGGAAATGACATTTTCCCAGAGGCACCAGTCCTGGCCACCCTGCTGCTGATGACAACCCTCCCTTCCATTCGAGGGGCACAGGGCCGCTCCCTCCTTCTTTCTCAGCTTTAGTAACAGCAGCAGCTGCCTCAAGCCATACAATTTCTCCTTGTTGTTCCTGTTCTCTTTCTTTCTTCATTTTTTTTTTATTTTCCTTTTTTTTCTAGCAGAGTCTTTACCTTCCTGAAACTGCTTTCCCAATGTGAGGCCAAGAGATTAAGTCGCCTCCGGGTAATTGGGACCCGCCAGCTGTTGCTGCTGGCTTCCTGAGATTGCCAGTGACTTCACTGAAAGTGTATGTGTGATCTTTCAACATGTCCACAAGTGGGGAAAAACAAAGAGCTAGCTCCTGGAAAAAAGTTTCCCGATGTGTCACTGAGTACAAACACATGATGAAACGGGACCTCGGGGCAGTCATTTCCACTGACTCCTGGTTCCGCTTCCCTCCTTTCAATTTTAGCAGCTAGATGCCAGAGTTCTGCCCTAGAGCCAGGCTTTGGGCTGCAAGCCTGGGCTTCTGGAGGAAGGCAGGGTGCAGGGAGTCAGGCCACCGGCCCACCAGGTCCCTGGCATTGTTTCCATCGGCACAAATGCTGAGCTCCCCGCAGCTCCCATTGTAAATGTTTGCAGCCCTTAGTGGTGGTGCACACTTCCTGCAAAGATACTGAGACATGCCCTGCAGATGGAGTGACTTTTTTTTTTAGGGCACTTACGGTCTAGTGAGTGGGGTGATAAAGTAAATGGAGTTGTGAAATGCACGAGTGTCTGTCATGGGGAAGCAACTGGGCAAGTTGTCTATTCTGCAGGGAAGGACATGCAGATCCGTCTCATTGAGAAGACCCTGATTCTACACTTACACTTGGTGTGGTGACCACTATTGAGTTCCGACAGAGCCAGTCCCTGTGCTACATGTTACAACCCAAATATAGGCAAGACATGGTGCCATCTTCTCAGCTCTCCATGGTGCAGAGAAATGGAGATAGTCGAGTAAAGCATTTTTCCATCTGCCACATGGGGAAGTAAACTGGGGGCTTTGGACACACATAAGAAAGATAGTTAACATGACCTTAAGAGGTCTCTGAAGGCGGAGGAAAGCACCTCCATAGCTCCATGTCCAAGGATGAACAATAAAATAAGAATCAACAGCTCCCGAGGGCTTGCATGGGGCAGGCAGTGTGGTGCTGGCTTTCCATGTGCAGCTCTGGGAAACTTGGCCAACCTCTGTGACAGAACTGGTGTTTTTAGCCACATTTTACAGAGGATGAAATTATGCCTTTGATAGATGGAAAAATCTGCCAGGATTCCAAGCCTGACTCTCACCCTTCTGCTCAATGGTCTTCCTGGAGTTTAGCAGGAAAATAAAAGAGAACATTCCAGATAGTGGGTTAAGCCTGCTGCAAGGATACAGAGCAGCCAGGGAGCCTGGACATTCTGGACTGCAGGAGTGCGGGGTCTCATGCACTGATGGGACATCTGGGGGTGAGACTGAGGGGTGGCAAGGGAAATATTTGATAATCCTCCTTTGCTGAAGTTTATTCCTGATATTCTACAAGGAAAACATCTTTCAAGAATGGAAAGAAGTGAAGAAATGAAATTCCATACATTTAAAAAAATCAAGAAAGAGAATGAAAAATAAAATCACATAGAACAAGAAAAGGGAATCACACGTTTGTGTGGAATGTGGCTTGTGAGAGGAAGCCCCCCAAAACGGGAGCTGTTTTATTCATGTATGCTAGAACAGTGCCGGGCTCACAAGCGGTACAGGAATTGCATATTGAACGATTGGATGAATGAGGGAATGAAGCAAGGAGACAAATTGGACCTAAATCATGGAGGTATTTGAATACTATATTAGTACCAATTTGAAATGTATTTGTTCATGTAGGATTTCAATCAATGGTTTTTGGGTGGATAATTGACATAATTATATCTAAATCTAAGAAAAATAGCATTGCTTACTAGGAGAATGACATGTATTATGAGCTGGGCAAATGCTTAGGCTGAACAAAGTGCCACTTAGGGTCTTCTGCAGAAGCACAGCAAGTTTGTGAGGAAATCAATGCATTCCCTTTGAGACCCATGTTTGGGCATGTGTGTGGAGACCTCTGGAAATCTGAGGTCTGTAACCTGGGCACAGAGAAAGAGGCCTAACTGCAGCCTGCTGTAATGATGGCGCTTAGGAGAAGGAAGACAGATGGCGACAGCAGAGGAGAGAACAGACCTTTGTGGAAAGCCTCCAAGGGTATCAGAAATCATGGATCCGAGGAAAGACAATGAGAGGAAAGAGTTAGGAACAGTGCAGTGAAGCATGGAGAACAAAATGGCAGAATGGGAAAGGATATTTCCAGCAGGTGAAGATCATCAGAGGAACCCACAGGGCAGGTGGAGTCATGATGAGAATTGTCAGAGAAACCCAGGCGCGTGGAGCTCTCTTCCACACAGTCTTCCTTAGTAATACTGCGTTGTAAAGATAAAGCCAAATTTCCAGCCGCCAAGTTATTGCCTGAGTTTGGGAAACATACCCAAGAGGTCGTTTTCCTTCCTCCATCCTCAGGGGTTCTCTTGGGGGATTAGTCACACTGCAAGTGCAACAGAAAAGCCATTCCTCCTCGTGACTGAACAAGTCTGGGGAACAAAAGGAACTAATGTAATCCTAGCTGTCTAAATTTTAAGTCAACTGCTTAATCCAGAGCTGACCACTTATTGGCAATTAATTTGAAGCATAATGAACCTTTTACTTCTTTTAGCTTGAACGTGTGCAGGGATTCATCTTACAGAGCATAGCATGCCTGATCAGACATGTGTCACCAGATGATACTAAGATTTGCAGAGTTGTCAAGACAGAGACGAAAGATGGATAATATTCTTTATATCACCTACCCAATTTAATACGTTTTACAAAACAGGAGGGGTGACATCTAAGGGAATAAATGCCCTCCTTTTATAGTTAAAGAAACAAGTGGTTCAGAGTGGCAGAATTTTTACTTGACAATGCTCATTGGCTGGTTATAACGAAAGCTGACTTGTAAAATAATTTTGCTTTTTTTTCTTTTTCGACTATGATGCCCATGACAGGGAATGCTGCAGATGAGCTCATGACCCATTCTCCCTTTCCACTTATAACAGG
Source organism: Aplodontia rufa (assembly GCA_004027875.1). Classification (NCBI taxonomy): domain Eukaryota; kingdom Metazoa; phylum Chordata; class Mammalia; order Rodentia; family Aplodontiidae; genus Aplodontia; species Aplodontia rufa. The sequence goes on from PVKS010017748.1 coordinate 25,756, forward strand.
CTATACTTTTTAACTGTGTACAGTTCTGCAAAGAAGAAGGATAAGGGGAGAGGGGAGGAAGAGAGGTGGAGGGTCCCAGTTGGTGACGCCATGGAGATACTGCTTCAGTTCTGGAATACCTACTTCTTTATTTCTTAAGTGGAAGAGATAAATGAAACTTTTACTTTATTTAGCACCAATTTTTTGAGTCTCCTTTTCTAACAACACAACCTAATCCTGATGAACTCAAATATTCATGTTTCTAACCTGAAAGTCACTTTCCAATGTGACTCTGACCTCTGAATCTGAGTGAATAACAACACACTTGTCTTCCCCCCTAATTTTTACTGAGGACATTGATCTTCAGGGAGAGGGACTCCTGGCAGTGCTTCCAAATCATTCATTGTGATTTTTGGGACTTTTATGATGCTAAGTAATAAAATAAAACTGTGTTTCTTGGAATTCAAATAGCTGTTGAAAACAAGAATCCCTCCAACGGGGGACTCGCCTTCTGCTCCAGGTAGACCAAAACCTGGCATCTCCCTAAGCCTCTGGGATTCTCTGACTATTCTCAGCTTTAGTGATTCCTCTTGAAATCCCAGGATTGGTTGACAGCTGAACACATCATCCGCTCTCAACCCAAGCAGGCCTTCTCCACGTAGAGCTCACCCCCATTTTGTGGGGCACTCACACACCAGCTCTGCAATTTTGTAACATTCTAAACTTTTAATATGGAAATATCTAGTAACCATGAGTTTTGTGGGAGTAGGGACCCTGGCAGTGTTTCTTGTTGTTTGCTGAAGGACTGGCACAGGATAGACCCTTGATAAATGAGTTCCAAGAAGCAAGGGAAAAGAAAAAAAGAAGAGAAGATAAAAAAATGTAGAGAGAATTTTATGCCCAACAGTAAATAATAAATCAGTTCCTGAGAAATGGATGGCCCTGTTCCATTTATTACCCAGAGTCTCTCAGTTACTAGTAAGTTTTGCCAAACAGGGAATTCTCTTAAATGTCAAAATGCCAGTGCCTTTCACCTAACTAATCTCACAACTCAGGGCTAACTCTGCTGCTGGTTTTAAAAGGCCCGGAGCATTAACCAAATGGAAGAATCAGCTTTAACTCTCCAAACTGTCTCACATTTTCTGCCTCTCACATCTTGGAGGTGTCTGAAGCCTCCCTGAAGTCTGCTGTGGGAAATCTTCTAGAGGAAATGAATTTCTTGAGGAGCCATGGGAGATACCAGTTTCTAAGACTAGCTGGAGGCCCCAATACAGATGGCATGTGACCTGGAGATTGCTTCTCTTAGAGAACCCACAGAATGGGAGATAATCATGGCCTGTGATTCCTCCGAAAGGGGACTAATATCCAAAATTTACAAAGAACTAAAAACACTTAACATGTAAAACACTAACAATCCAATCAATAATTGGACCAGAGAGCTACACAGAAACTTCTCAACAGAGGAAATTGAGAAAGCCAATAAATACATAAGAAGCTGTTCTAAATCATTACTGATTAGAGAAATGCAAATCAAACTATGTTAAGATTTCACCTCACTCCATTCAGACCAGCAAAGATGAAGAATACAGGTAGTAACAGATGCTGGAGGGGTTGTGGGAGATAGGAACACTAGCACACTGTTGGTTGAATTGCAAATTGGTACAGCTGCTCTGGAAAGCAGAGTGGAGACTCCTCAAAAAATAGGGATTCACCCACTGTACAACCCAGTTATCCATCTTCTGGGTATTTTCCCAGAGGAGTTAGAATCAGCACATTATAGGGACACAGCCAAATCAATATTCATAGCAGCTCAATTTACAGTAGCTAAATTATGGAACCAACCCAGATACCCCTCACTGGATGAATGGATCCAAAAGCTCTGTACAATGGAGTTCTACTCAGCTATTAGAAGCAATGATATTGTGGCCTTTGAAGGTGAATGGATGGCAATGGAAGAAATCATGCTGAGTTAGCCAACCCTGGGGAGCCAAGCATCAAATGTTTTCACTCATTTGTGGAGGCTGGAGATAAACTCAGGCTTGGGTGAAAGATAGCCAAACTCATGTATTGAACCTATCAAGGGCATAGCAACACATAATCTAGGAGAACCATAGACAGGTAGGGTGAGGGAGGGAGGGATCTTGGGAGACAATCAACAATGTAGCATACAGTTTACCCCACTGAGAAGTCAAATATTATCTATGCAATCATTCAATTCTGGAAAATTCACAATCTTTTTTAAGAGAGAGAGGAATAGTGTGAGAGAAAGAGAAAGAAAGAGGAGAGAAATAATTTTGTTTAGTTTTTCATGTGACTTTCATTGCTCCCACACTTTATTGTGTACGTGGTGCTGGGGTTTGAATCCATGTCCCTGTGCATGCAAGGCAAGTACTGAAACCACTGAGCCATTGCTCCATCCCCCCAAATTCACAATCTTATACATATATATATATATATATATATGCACACACAGATATATATTATACATATACATATATGTATATGTATAATTATATATACATAAGTAAATTATATAAATATATATATATATGTATAGTCAATTATATTTGTTAGGGGCATAATATAGAAGAATCAAGAGACTGGGTGTGGGTGATGTGGGGTAACCATGGCTTACGATCCAGTGTATATAATATTGTTACTTTATACACATTTTTGATTGTACAACTCAATTCCTTAATTTAAAAAAATTTTTGAACATTAAAAATAATTATAAAAAATAAATATGCTATGTCACATGGAAAAAAAAAAAGACTCTCCCATTTGGAGCATCTGTGTTGAAGAAAGATAGCAAGGCTCAGCCTAGGTCCTCAGTGCCTGTGATGTACAGAAGATAAGCTCATGGAACTCAGGAGGCCATGGAAAGTCATCAGCTATCTCTTGTGAGCAAGGGCCAAGGTTGATGTTGAGTTTGTTTCTCCAGTTTACCTGCAACCTACAGGCATAAGGATAACTTTGCAACAGCCTTCTCTGTGGTAACAGTATATGCAAGATAAAACAATGAGGTTACTTTAAAAAATAAACTTTATTGAGATATTGTTCATACAGTTCATGTACTTAAAAGTGTATAGTCTGATGGGCTTTAGTAGATCAAATGGATTCAAAGAACTGCTTCCACTAACAAAGAGATTGCCTGAAGGAGGGTGAGCCCTTTTTCTGATGACATTGCACTGCCTAAAACATGCTTGACATTCCTGAAAACTCTCTTTTGAGTCGTTCCTCGGGTGCTGAAACCTGATCTTTGAGGGTGGAGTCAATTCTTTGCAAAAATTGTCATTCAGAACTGTTGAATTGAGACCATGATCAAGCTGCATAATTATGTTTAGCACCCAAAACTAAAGTGTGAATTTAAAGTCTTCATTTAATCTGCTTGTGTTAGGGAAGGTTAGAAGCAGGTTCTAAATGAAATAAGAAATAATTTGGACTTAATCTTTCCTCTTAGCATTATTAGATCAATTGGGCTCACTTTCGCATGAAAGGGATAAATTACTATTTTTTCTTATAATATTCACACTTAGATATGAAAATGATCTCTTCACTAGAAAAGTAGGGTTGAAAATACCACTGGGCCAGGACATGGGGCAACAGAGGGAAGCCTAGGTCCCACCACTAAGTAGCTGTCTGACTCATCAGTTTCCATTTCTTCCCCTGAAATGAGGACAAGGCCCCTTACCTTGTTTTAGTTGAGATGACTTATGTGACCCTGCTTTATAAACACTGAATTGAAAAATGCTGTACATGTGAAAATGAAATTATCTAATCTAAAAATGCTCAGTATTGCAACTTTAAAAAAGTTATTTGGAGAGTTGGAAGACAGGAGTGTTAAGAATTGGAAGTAGATTTTTTGTGGAGGCTTTGGTTTATAACAGTACCGGTTTGGTAAAGAGTCTCTCATTTTGTGTTAATCAGCTTGACCAACTTGTCCTTACGAAATCCAAGTGCTTCATGTAACTTGCTTTTTGGCTGGCTGGCCTTCCTTCCTTCCTTCCTTCCTTCCTTCCTTCCTTCCTTCCAGCTTTCTTTCTTTCTCTTCTGTACCTATCTAGCCCCACTCAGCTTCATACTGCAGTTAATCCATCACTTCCTCCACATTACTTCTCAGTCTCTTCCTCCCACAACCAGGTAATGCCCCCCACACACATGGTCCTATATCATAAGTTTCTTTTATGCAAATTTTTCTACTTAAAATTATTTATCAATGCTTATTAACATCTCTCCTCTTAACTAGGAAGCATTCTCTGTGAAAGCTCCATGAAGTCTCCTCCATATTTCTATTTTGTACTACTGTATCTGGTATGAATTAGATGCACAACAAAATTTGTTGACTGTTTACAACCAGACTCTTCTGTAAATTTTTAAGCTTGATGGGATCTTTCAAGAGGAGTTGATTCTATGTTTTTCATTTTTGGTACTGGGAATTGAACTCAAAGTTGCTCTTCCACTGATCTACATCCCCAGCACTTTTTATTTTTTATTTTGAGACAGGGTCTTGATAAGTTGCTGAGGCTGACCTCAAACTTGTAATCCTCCAGCCTCAGCCTCCTGAGTCCCCGGGGTTACAGGTATGCATCACAACACCTGCCTATTTCTATATTTTTCAAAGAAATATCATGAACAGCAAATTTGGAGAGGAGATATTAATTTAATACCCACATTCTGCTGAGAACCAGTTTTTCTGACTCCTAATATAGGGCTTATCTTGTTGTAGACTGTTGTTATGTCAATAGCCTTTCCAAAAGTTTCTGAGCCTCTGGGTAGGTTAATGTGTGTGTAAAACAAGCGTATTTTGTGTTGTGTTTTTTTAAAAAAGCGAGATGTTTATTTTTCTCTTAAATAGGGCTTTCAGGGCTGGTGTTTGCAGTCTATCTTTAACTCTTCTGTCCATGGCTTTTGTCCCCAGCTTCACTTTCTGTCTAAGATGGTGTCCTAGCCAACCCACCAGAAGGAGGCAGAAGGCAAGAAAGTGTCCCACTGGTGAAGCTCATTTGCAGGAAGCTGCCGTCACTGCTGCCCACATCCCCTTGGGCAGAGCGCATCATATGACCTTGGCTGGTTTTGGTGGAGACAGGAATATGGACTGACAATCTTCAGCAGCCAGGCACCCACCTGGAAAAAGAGGCTTCTGTTCCTGAGCAGGAGCGGGGGAGTGGGCAGTAGAGATAACATTCACTCTTAGATTTTAGAGGATGATGTATGCTTTATACACACATACCTCCCCCCCCCACACATACACACTTTCTTTAAATCGCTGAGTAGAATTTTCCAGGGTTAGAAAAACAAATTTTTAAAAACGTTTTCATAGTACTTTGGATATTCTCCTATGGACATGTATGTGGAAATGTCCTGGGTGGACACTGGGGCTTTGCCTTTGACTCCACTAATTTGTGACAGAGAGAGAGAGAGCAGGTGTGAAACTGGAAATTCACAGCACTGGTCTTATGAGTTAATTCATTCCTTTTTCTCACTAATGCATAACTTCTGTAGTTCATCTATTCTTTGACTAAGAACATGTTGAGGGTATGCTAAATACCAGGTATGAGTTCAACCTTCAAATTCCGTTGAGAATAGGACAAACAAGCCTTCATTTTTCATCTCTGCAGGCAACAAGCTTGAGAGAATCAAATTTATTTAGTTTCTCATGTGGCTTTTGTTGTTCCGACACTTCGTTGTGTAGGTGGTGCTGGGGTTTGAACCTGCATCCTCTTGCATGCCAGGCAAGAGCAGTAACCACTGAGCCACCACACCAGCCCCAACAAGCTTTGTCCCCTTCCTGACTGAGCTATGCAGCTACCATCTGAGAAATCTGTCCTCTTGGTGAGCTCACCTTAGAAGAAAGACTGTTTCTTTGTTTTTTTGAGACGTCGCCTTGTGAAATGGTATCTCCCTCACTTAGAGTGGAGTTTGCTGTAGGGCAAAGGACTTCAGAGCTGTGTACCTAACCAGGTAAGATGGGCACCGTTAGGCAAAAATTCCTCTATTAACACACCTTTAAGGTGCCCTTTGCTTTTGTTTCAACAACTTTTTGGAGGAACTTACGAAGAATGTCACTGAGCCATTCTGCTTTACTCATGTTCCTAGAGAAAACTTGACTCATTGTAATATTGAACTAAGCATGCCCAGAAGCAAGTGTGTCTGCAATCCTTGTGATGTGGAAGCAAGCATGGAAGTAGAGTTGGTGCTGGCCATCTGTACGTGTTCCTCTCCACCACTTTAACCTTTGACCATGTGCTCTGTGACCCTGAGCTCACCACGCCCGGGAATGTATCACCATTGAAATGGGTGCCCTTAGAAACGTACATCCTATGAGCAAAGTTAGCCAAACCCAGAGAGTCAAGAGTTGAATGTTTTCACTAATTTGTGGAGGTTGGAGATAAACCCAGGCTTGGGTGAAAGGTAGTCAAACTTAAGTATTAGACTCAGCAAAGGTGTAGCAACACATAATCTAGGGCAACTATAAAGATGTTGGTAGAGAATAGGGAGGGATCTAGGGAGACAATCAACAATGTAGTGTACTCTTCACCTTGCTGAAATTCCAATAATACTTATGCAATCATTCAATTCTGGAAAATTTACAATCTAAGCATTTATATCACTTGTAGGGTTGGAATATAGAATAATCAAGAAATTGGGGTGTGGGCAATGTGGGGGTAATTCTGGTTTAACAACATATGCATATCATATTGTTATATGCATTTATGATTGCACAATAACTCCACTCCTTAATAAAAAAAAAAAAAGAAATGGACTTCCTAAACTGGGCATGCTCAGGAATGTTCCCACCCCTAAAATAAATATGCATAGGCTCTCAGAAGACAATCCCCATGCTTCCTTTGTTCAGGGAGAGCATCATTTTACAGATAACCCCGGTGCTCTCCTTCCTTGCGGCAGGTGATGTCTTCCTGCATTCTTTGGTCTTCTGGTGGTGCTCATTGGGTTCACACCCTTCAAGATGCAAACCCTTTGTGTTAGTTTCCACAACCATGGAGTATTAGGATCTCCCATTCATTGTAGTTAGGGGTTAGTGTTTGGGAGCCATGGAAAGATTAAATTAGGACTGACTGTTACATGATAGCAGGAAGGACAACCACTTACATCTTTTTTCTCTCCCTCTTGCGGTAGATGTAAATAAGGTCACTTGGGCTATTACCAGCGGAAGTGGATCATACCTTAGTTGTTATCAGTTACACCTTAGCTACCCTATCCAATTAATAAGGATTAATTGATAACCAGTTGAATAGAGGCAGGTGATGTCAGAGGGAGGCTTATGGGGCCTCCTCATATCCTACTTCATAATATTTCCGTGGTGTTGATCAGACTCCTCAAAAACATTCTTTGTGCCAGCCTTATGTGGCAGAAGGGGCACCTGGCTTAATCCTGATTCTATCAGGCACTAGACACACACTAGGATTGGAGCACCAGTTAAATCCAGCTTCAGCCGCAGAAACTAAATTGACTTACAAATGGCGAGGCCATAGGAACACTGCCTATCTAGCCATCGTTGTGTCCCCAGCAGCTAGTGCATGCTGGATAGCAGAAGCCCTCAGTAAGTACAGTTGAGTTAACTAAGTTTTCTGCGACATTCCCAGAATACAAAGGGCCCTGGGGCTGGAGTGGGGCTGTTTAGAAGTTATTTTCACACTATGGAGAATAAAGAAGGAATGCACTCATTACTCAAGCAGGAGACTTAAAGCTAACCAACAACAGTGAGAAAGCAGGGCTGTATGTCCTACAGAATGTCACCTCTGCCAAACAGAGTGTTCTTCCCCTGGGAAAGGGAAGGGCACGGAGAATCTCCAGGGAGCTGCTGCAGAAGCACAGAGTTCAACAGCAGCAGCTCCCTTCCAGGTCAAGATGCAGAATCAAAAAGCCATCGGCACGGAGCAGGCACAGACATTCATTAAAGGACATGGCAGGCACTACTCCAGTTGTCTCGGGTATGCTGTTGGATGTCTTTCTCACAGCAACCATGGAGACAAATATCACCATCCACTTTACAGCTAAGGAGACTGAAGCAAAAACAAGGCATTTGCTCATGTTCACACTTGGAATAAACTATAGTAGAGACAAGCTTTGAAGTCACATCTAAATCTCATGCTTTTCCACTACGAACTTGAAATGACAACTGGAATGGAAAATCACCTTAGAGGAACTGCAGAGGGTCGCTGCAGAGGGTGGACACATTATTCAATGCCCTGGAAAGAAGGAAAGATTGCTGTTAGAATTGACATCAAAATGTGAGGTATAGCCTGGGAAAATCCATGGGTGATTCTGAAGTACCTGTTTCCCAGCACTTAGAGAAGAAAGCATGGATCAACAGGGACTGGCATGGATTACACAAAAATAAGAAGTGGTGTTAAATTTACCCATTTCTTTTTCTGACAGTGCTGCTGGTCTAGCAGTTTTGGGTATGCATCATTGATATCCTGTGAGTTCATTTCAGCAAAGGACCTGGAAAATTTCTTCAGAATATTTATGAAAGAGAAATTTGAGAAATGAGAGTTTCTATAGATACACATTGGTTGAAGGACAATCCTGCCGCCTCTGTCTATCCTTGGTCTTCCTCATTACCATTCAGTTGACTGAAATGAAGACTGAATTTGTTAGCATGCTTGATGGCCTCGGGTTAGGAAGGATAATTGGAAGGGAACTTGGAATCACAACTTCAGTCCAAGGAAAAACTAGTGTGATGAGAAAAAGGGTAGTTTTAAGACAAGGAGATGTGCAAGAAGTAGCAACAAGATTCAGAAAATGAGCAGGAGTTCAAGCTGGGGAGTTGGGCACCGGGCATGGCAGGAATGATGCTGTAACATTGAGGACGTAAGGGCTGATCAGCAAGTTTAAAACCTGAGCGTGACATCAGTCACAGAGTTTAAAGAGGAAGCACTGAACCTACCAGTTGACGGTTCACGTGCATGCACGTGTGTGTGTGTGTGTGTGTGTGTGTGAGTGAGATAGAGAGACAGAGAGAAAATAGAGAGAGGGAGAGTCATGTGACTCTGAGCATGGGAACTGCAGCCAGCAGGAGTGGTATTTAAGCTAGAGGGAGATGAAAGGATTAGAGGGATTTATTAGTCATCTTCAAATAATCAATGGGCTTTTCATGTGGAGGTGAGTTCATCTGTTTCTTTATTTTACTTATATACATGTCTGCTTTTCATGTCTTTCTCCTAAAATGTTTTTGAAGTCACTGAAGAGTATTCGAGATTGACTGTGAGTTGCATCAGAAGTCAAAACTAGGACAAATGTGAATTTCATCGGCGCACTCCTGACCATCAGGGCTACAGAACAGTGGAGCACCTGGCCCTGCAAGTGGTGGCCTCCCCACTCTGGCAATTTGCAAACATAAGGGGGTCGGAAGTGATGTGCACACACACACGCTCACACACGCGCGAGTGTTCACTCTCTCTCTCTTTCCCTTTCAGAAGAGTTCAGAATTGACTCAGTTCCCTGCTTAGACAGAGTTTAGTGTAGTTTATTTATTTGTGTTTGAACATTCTGTCATCTGTTTTTCCTTTAAACTTTTTTTTCAACAAATACAATGTAGCTCCAACACACTGTAGGCTTCTGGCTCCAGGCATTAATATTCTGCACAGCTTGCGAAGGTAAGGCTAACTTTTGAAAATCCAGCTAATTAGACCTGTCTTTCTGCAATATACAGTGGTTCTGATCTTATTAAATACTGCCCATGTGTTTTAGGAAGAAGATTTGAAACTGTGGCCTGGCTGGACACAAAATGTGCGGAACTTTCTCCCCAGGCCCTGGCACTGCTCTCTGCACACACAAGCCGTCTTTTATTTTCCGTGTTCCCTCCCTGACTCTGTGCAAACCGCCTTTAGCTCCTGAAGGAGGGAGGATTCCCTAGGAAATTATGGACATGACTGGTAGAAGCATTTTACATTTCACTAAGGGAGTTTGTGTTCAAGGAAAGGGAAAGAGGAGTGAAATAGCCCCCTGCTCCCCACCCAACCAAGGACAAAACCAACAGGCACGAAATTACAGCCATCAGTCTCTCCCTGTTGTCTCTAAAGTTGCTGCTTCTCCCAGAGTCAGATTTGGAAATGCAAGAAAGCAGATGGCACCTCCTAGGCCAGCCACCCTACCTGCCCCAGGTGGCTGCCCTTTCCTTCCACCTACCTCCCTGCGCACATCTTCTGTGTCATTCATTCTCTAGAGCGCTTGGAACCTGCCCCTCCCCCTGCCCAGCACAGCTGCCTGGGTTCAAATCCCAGCACAGCTACTGGCTGGTTCTGTGGCTGGGGCAATTGGCTCATTGGCACAATGGATAACAGGGTCTGCCTCAGGATGCTGGCAGAATCCTCAAGAGAAGTGAGTCGCTGTGATGATGGTGGTTAAAGAAGGAACCAGCTAAGTGGCCTGCCTGGGTTCAGGTGAGCTCACCGCCAGCCTCCTTTGCCTCAATCTTCCTTGGCTCTAAAACAGAAGTGATCACAATCTATCTTAAAGGACTTATGAGGGTGACACAGGGAAGCCTGGGCTCCTGACACCCAGGAAAATTTGTACACAGGGCTCTGAGGGTTCCCAGGGCAGTGAGGGAATCAGGGATGTCACCAAGTAGGGACTATTGAACTTCTAGACCCCAACTCTCTTAACCAACAATCCTCCTCACGCTGCCCTCCCCAAACACATAAACACCTACACCCACACATATGTGCAACAAACACAAATATCACATTCACCACACAAACTGTACCCCAGCACCCACCCATAGGCCAATCACCAGACACACTCACACAGGCACACCACACCAGAGTGCCCATGTGCCCCAGATACATGCACCACATGTGCCTCATACACACAAACACACACATGCACACACATGTACAAACACCCTTGCACACGTACACCTGCACACTTATACCCACACATACAACCCACACACACACAAACACCTCCCCACACACCAGCACCCATTGGCCTTTCCCTCAGCTGCTCCACTGAGCTGAAGGGAGCTATGTCACCCCCAGGGACCTGGTGACTCAACTTCCAGGCTTGTTGCTGCAGGCAGGAGGTCTCCCATCAGCTGCAGCCACCTCCCTGGAAAGCTATGCAGGGTGAGTTCCAAATTTGCATTTCAGTTTGAGGAAAAGGGTGTGGAGTTATGATTTCCCCCCCTTTGGATTGTTAGATAATATGTACCTAGGCCAAGAAACCGTTTCTCCAAACAGAGGTGGAGGTGAGGCTGGTTAATTTTTCCAGCATTCCTCAGGCAGTAATGAATTCCATGTGTGTCACAGTTCACAGGCAGCCCTCCTCCAGCAGCCAGGGAGCAGGAGGCTGGACGCCTGAACACCAGCGCAGGGAAGGTAGCTGCCGAGAACTTCCTTCGTCCAGGGGCTCTGGAATGCAGCTGGGATTTGTGCAGCTCCAGATCTGCCGCTATTCATGCATGACACCAGGCCCTGACCTCCAGATATGTAAGTCCAGTAGGTCTGAGGAGTTTTCTAGAAATCTGCCTTTAATACAAAACAACCCAAATGGTTCTGATGCAGGTGAGGACACAGGCAGCGCTGGAGACCCTTGTTTCGCAGGTGGGGAGAGCTTGATCCCGACCATTAGGTGGAGGCTTGGTGCAGGTCTCCTTGCTGTGAGTCGGAGCTTCGGAAGAATTTTAGTTATGTCCAGTGATCGTTCCTATGTTTAGATCCCCAAGCACTATAGAATCAGTCCCAGTCTGGGGCCAAAATAAAGCACTGACTTCGTCTCAGAGGGCAGACAGACTCCTCTGTGGCCACAGGCTTGTTCCCTTTATGAGGCTCATTTTTCCAACAGAGAGTTTTTTTCTTGGCTGTCACATCCACTGATTATCACTAATTCTTGATCAAGCTGGATAAATTTCAATTTCAGGGTATGGCAACAAAAAGGAGGAACTTAAATTTCTCAGTTAAATTCCCCTGTGCCTTGCCCTGCTCGGACGCCCAATTTCTGCAAAGCAGTGCCCTCCAAATCTTCATGTACTTCTTCATCACACACATCAGCCATCAGAAAGCTCCAGCCCATAGGGCAAACCTTGCTCTTTGGCTATTATTATAAATAAATTCTATGGAAAACCATTCATTTATGTATTGTTTATGGCTGCTTATTTTGCAAAATGGCAGAGTTGCAAAACAGACCATACGGCATGAACATCCTAAAATATTAGCCATCTTCTCCTTTACAGAACATCTCGTCAGTTTTGGTTTAGTTGTCATTTGAGTCATTCCAAGGGGCCTCGGAACAAACAATGCAAAGTAGATCCGAGCAAACAAATGGCAGAAAGATCTATGACACATTCCACATTCCCTCTCCATCTCAGGTATAGCCTTCATTGACGAAGTCACAGCCAACTCAAGACCATCTTGCTGAATGGTCTCAGCTTATTTAAAAGGCTAATGAAATTCTCATTAAATGAAATGATTTTTGCTTTAGTGATTTTGTTGAAGAGTCTGTTGTTTAAAAGTCTATCCTCGGATAGGTCTTTTTAAGCACCTGGCAGCTCTTCTACCCCACCCTTCCACATTCTCACCTGCTACAAAATATGGTTGGTTTTGACCACATTTGCATGCATATCTTTCTTTGCTAGATTCAAAGTTTTGATAAAAACAGGCCTAGAAGGGCTGGGCTCAGAGCTGAGGGACACTTCCAGAAGCAAATTCTTCTCTCTTTATTCCTGTTGTTACCTAGCAACAATATGAGAAGGGCCAGAGAGATTCCCAAGGCCCAAGGACTTAGCACAATAAGACTCGCGATCCATTGTTGAGAAATGTTCTCTGAGTTGTGTCCTCCATTGCATCTCTCAATTTTATACTTACTTATGTTCACATATCCTTTGGCCATTCGAAAAATTTGCACTGTGAGAAGACATTTGGTGTATAAACTCTTCCCCTGAGGTTTTATCATGAGACAAGTACAAAATATGATAAAAGACCATCATCATGATAGGTGTTTCTAGAGGAGACATAATTTTAAGCCTGCTTTCATAGGAAGACAGGTTCTTAAAAATCAGGACTTGGAATTATAGCACCCAGGCTTGACATATTACTACTGTCTACTTTACAGTGTTGTTGTATAGATTAAAGCAGAATTTTCACTCGTAGCTCAACCATGCTGGCTGCTGCTCCAGTGAGATCAGCTGTTGTTGATGGTGATGGTGGTAAAATAATTCCCAGAAAGAATTAAATTAGGTAGAGCTCTACAGCTACACTCTTACAAGGTATGCAGAGTTGGAAAAGTAGGGAAAATGGTGAATCAATTGCACTCATGTACCAATTGTACCTTGTGATGAAAGACTTTTGTCCCATAAGTTGTGGCTCCTATACCTGAATTGGACCCATCACTCTTTGCTTGGGTCATCAAGATGCTAGCAAACACACTACAAGTAGAGGCCTGGGAAGCTCTTGAGTGTCTCTGCTTGTCTTTGTGCGTGGTTGGGTTTGGAAGGAAATGGAATCCTCCATGAGACCCAGTCTAGACTAGCCTGCTGGAGATGAAAGACCAGACAGAGCTGAGTTGTCACAGTCAAGGTCATCCGGGGCCCATCCACCCGCCAACATGTGAGATAAAAGGTCAACTGAGGTCAGCAGAGATGCCTACCTCTCAACAGGCTATAAATGCAAGAACGAGCACAGTCAAGATCAGCCAAGCCCAGTCCACATCAGCTGAACTTCCCAGATACACACACAGCATGTAATAGATGGCTGGCATTAAAGCCAAGTCATGATGTCATAAACTGATTTGTCAAATAGTTGTAAATAACTGATAAAAGAGCACACACTATCAATTCAGTCTTTGTAAAGAATTAGTCCACGAGGAGTATTGAAGTGTGCAGTGTTCTGGGATTATCTGATCGTTTCCTTCTCCCACACAAATGATGGTGGTCTTGAAGACTCTAAAAGAAAATCAAGTTCAAATTGATGTTTGCCAAAGTACCAAACCAGTGCACAAAATGGATAATGAATAAATAAGTCAACTACTGATAAGTTAAATTGGGGGAATGTTCTGAAGCATTTCCCACTTCTAATGGCAGAGAAGCCTCCTGAAAAGGGCACACTTTATTCAGGCCAAAAACAGTATTGCTAAGTTTCCAAGTATAGGAGAAAAATATTCCACTGAAGAACAAAATGATTTTCTGTTTCTGTGGACATCACTGGCTTCCTAAATACCTGTGTCAGTTTCTTGGTGATAAGGGAGGCTAACACTCTCTTGAGTGAATGAGACTATTATGGTTTAAGATGCAGCAAGACACAGAGTTGGTTCACAAAGGTAGAAAAGAAAAGCAGAAACCAAGACAGTAGGTGATAGGGAAATCATCACCAGCTTGGACACTGTGCTTTGTAGATGATTCAGCGCTGCGTGATGGAGTCGATCTGTTTTTCTGTCTTTGGAAGAATTCAAGTGATCCAGGCGATGAATGCCCAAAGCAATGAGAGAAGGCTACGAGTGTTCTCCTGCAGTAGACCTGCACAAAAAATGTGAAGTGCAGATTGCATGAATTAGTAGGCAACATATGGTAGGGAACCATAGGTCGAGTATAGGCACCCATCCATTCATTCCTGCAATTCTGGAATAAGATGCATTATGAGCCATAGTGTAATAGAAAGCTTCCACTCATCCGTCCAATCATTTATCTATTCATATAAGATATTTAATGTGCTAACACACTAGACACTGGAGAAACAAAAATGAAAAAGAAAATGGTCCCATACTCAGGAATTTCTAGGCTGAGAGAAGAGGCAGAGAAAGAAGTCAGCACTGACCATATTGGAAGTCATCCTGATGGAGGGAGGAGGAGGTAGGATGTTCCACTTTTTCCTTTCTGTCCAGTCCTGAGTCAGTGGAAAGGCATCATGAGATACATATGGGCATGATAAAAGTGGGATAGGAGAAAGTGATATCAGATCTGTCACTCAGAGGTCCTAACACTAGATAACACATTGTGTGACCCCAGATATTCCCCCTGAAAGCTCTTGTACCCAGTGGAGAGAAGACTGGAATGCACACTTACTGCCGAGTCAGGTGTAAGGAGGGAGAGGAGCAGGGAGGAGCCGAGACAAGAAGAAGCCAAGGGAAACTTGATCAGCCCCTTTCCCAAAGCCACAAATCCAATGCCTCGCTTTTCCTTCCCTGAGAAGAAATGAGTGAGAAGTTGAGAAGATAGATGTTTCTCATGTTATTGTGTTCTCTTATAGAAAAACAGAAGCCAGTGAGAGGGGAGGATTCTTCCCTAAAACTTTGGGATGACACAAAGGGTACCCTTAATGGAACCTGGATGTGGCAGTCAAAGCAGGCTTCCCTGAGGAGGCCGCATGTGCCTGAGGTTGAAAAGGAGCTACATGGTAAGGACACACTGTGCTATTTGGTTTCAGAAAAGACTGTAATCAAGACTTGGTTCCTAAAACGGGTAATATCAGGTTGGGTCTTGATTAGTGGGTATATAGCGACAAGCAGAGAGGGTACGACCCTGCTATTCCACTCCTGGGTATCTTTCCAGGGGACTTAGAATCAGCACATTACAGTGACACAGCAATATCGATGTTCATTGCAGCACAATTTACCATTGCTAGGCTATGGAAACAACCCCGGTGTCCCTCACAGGAAGAATGGATCCAAAAACTGTGGTACATTTATACCATGGAATATTACGCAGCAATTA